>JAUTXW010003543.1:0-280000 GCA_030620095.1 Kuschelorhynchus macadamiae | reverse complement strand
TAAGTGTTGCATTATTTTTATTTTTTAGAATTTGTTTTTTTAATGTCCCTATGTCTAATAGATTTTACTAGGCCCGAAGTTATCCAAGGCTTTAGCTTTTTTGTCCTTGCAGTTATTGTGATTTTTTCATGTGAAGATTTAATGGCGTAGTTTAATTTATTACTAAAAAACTCATATGCAGATTCGCTTTGGTTTTTGTCATACACATCATCCCATCGAGTTTTCTCTAATATTTGCTTTAATTTATTATAGTTGAGATGCATGTAGTATCTTTCTTCGTTTTTATAATTTTTATGAATTTTAATAAGGGACTTTATTTTCAAAACAATAGGAAGATGATCTGTTATATCAGATGTAATAATATATGGAATAAACCGAAATGTATCAGTTATTTTGAGGGGGCAGTAAAGAAAAAAATGAACGATACAAGATTCGCATTCTGTTGTTATCCTGGTTGGTTTATTTATATAACTCAAAAACCCGTTCTTAGTGAGAGTATTTTCATAATCATTTACAGCTCCATTCGGACGCATTAAATTTATATTAATGTCTCCAACAAAAATACACACTGCATTGTTGTTTTTATTTAATAGTATTTCGTTAAGGTCGGTAAGAAAGATAGTAACATCGGATGATGGTGGTCTATACAGCGCAAAAATTTGATAAGTAATTTCACTATATTTGAAGTTTAAAATTGAAAAAGTCACATCGTTATACCTTATATTCTCAAAACCGTCAACATGTATAACCTTCCTGACCAAAACCAGTACACCATCATTTTGGTTGAAATTTACGTTTGAATAAAAAGTGTTATAATTTGTAAGCTTAAATATATCCAAACAGTTAACCTGCCAAGTTTCACTCAAAATTATGACATCAAAAGTGCAGTCTAAACTCTCAACAAACAATACAAATTCTTCGAAGTTTTTTCTAGCGCTTCGTATATTAATATGTACAATATTTATTAAATCATTTTCATTGGAGCGCAACTCAGTCGGACAAATATTTAAGGTTTCAATGTTAGCGAAAGAATGCAATTCTGCATAAAAATCAATCGTATTCATTATTCATGTACACCTAAAACCTAAAACACTAATATAATAAATATGTCAGTCTTTCTTTTACGAACAAAAAATATATCTTACTCCACGCAGATGAATGTAAAAGAGCAAAATTATAAAAAAATAAGCAATCTCTAAAAAACATAATTTATCAAAGTTAATATATCGATAGACCTACCAATGTTCCAGAATCAAGTCAAAATTGCAATCTACAATTGTACAATATAACACAGTATTGTACAATAAATAGCTGTATGAAAAAAGAAATTCCAAAATATATTCCAAATCAAATCTATTGTTAGTATTCCACCCAAATTCCACTAAAAGATTATTTACAGGCACGAAATCATGTAGCACTAATATGAGAATATTGAATATTAGAGAGCTTCAGCCAACATGTCATTATTTAATTTAATATGGATCTTTTTCTTGGTTGATGAATCCCAGGCAAAGACTTTGCCTCCTTCCGTCCAAACCATATGGTTCCCATGCTTCTTTTTGGTTGCCATAAGCAATCCGTATCGGGTCCGGGTCAAGTCTTCAAACACAGAGATTGGCGTATTTCGTAGCAATTTTTTCGCTTGATAAATTTTATTTCTCTGTATATTACTGACGAAGTTTATAATAATCGGTGCCGGTTTTTTGGTCGTTTCGTTTTTCTGTTTTAAGCGAAAAACATAGTCTATATCTGATTGAGAAACGTGAATTTTTAGTTTTTCTGAAAATAAATTAATTGAGACATCCGACAAATCTTCGCTCTCAGACTCCTCAGCTCCGAATATACGTAGAGAATTAGCTTTGGCTTTTTGTTCCAAACTCTCCACTCGAACTTGTAATTCGGTAATATCTTTCGAATTGCCCATTATTTTTGAATTGATGTCTTTTAATGTTACACATACTTCATTTAATTTGGATTCGATATTATTCAATTTTTCGGCCAATTCCTGTTTAATTTGAATAATAAAGGTTTCACATACCTTTTTGATTAGTTTTTCCATTTCATCCTCGGCTGGTTTTCCGTCGGGTCTATTTGTTGTGCTTCTTGTGCTGATACTAACAGATGCAATATCGTTTCGGCCCATGTTGCTGTAGTTCTCCAATAAATAAAAACCTAAGTGTGATTGGTCGGAACTTTAGTTAGTTAATTACTATTATAACTGCTAACTCACTGCCTATTAAAGTTTTTCAAAATGATTTTCCTTTATTACTGTTTAGGACATCGATTCCTAATTAACTGTTTGCCTTTTAAAAAGAGAGTTATTGTTAATTTACGCGGAGCGCGATACACACACGTCTAGCTGCTAGAACACATCGAAGATTAATGAATAGGAAATAATAAAGGAATAAACGACTATTTATTTATTCCTTTAGTTTGATTACATTGAAGAATGGTAGTTTTTGTTATATGAAAGTTTTTTTTGGTCTTCATATTGTTCCCACAAGCTTGGGGCCCATAAATATATTCGGGCCTAGGGCCCGAAAAATGATTAATGTTGCACTGCTTACCCGATTGACTTAAAATGTTGGTCAAAAATTAAGGATCATATGGGGATGACATAGTAATATTTTGGTAAAAATAAAATGTGGCAACAAACGGCCTAGTGGAATGTTAAAAAAATTATTCCTAAAAAAACTACTCTCAAATTTTGCAAAAAAATTAAGTATTATGTAGTAATCAACTGATAAAATTTTGGTACGAATCCAAGATAGCGGCTTAATAAATTAATTAAAAATTCAGCCTGAAAAAACTACTTAATGGACTGATGAAAATCTAATGTGGCGAAACAAAATGGCGGCCTAGTCAAATGTTAAAAAAAATTATTACTAAAAAATCTACTTATCCGATTTACCTCAAATGTTGCACATAAATTAAGTATTAGGTAGTAATTAATTAACTAGGAAAATTTCAGAACGCATCCAAGATGGCGAAACAAAATGACGGCTTATTAGCATATTTGAAAATTCAGCCTGAGAAGACTCTTAATAGATTGATTTCAAATTTTGTGCAAGAATTAATTGTGGTATAGAGATGAACTGGTAAAGAATTGTGGTACGAATTCAAGATGCCGAAACAAAATGGCGGCCAAATGAAATGTTTGTAACCGTGAAAAAAATTGCATGTTTAACATACCTTTACGTTTTAGCGCACTAGATGCCAGAAAAATATGTTTTCTTAATTCCATTGGTCTGCCTCTCTGTCTGTCTGTCAGTTCGCGGCGTAGCTAAAAACATATTTATCCGATTGAGTTCAAATTTTGGTCAAAAATTAAGGGTTATGTGGGCATGACCGGGTATTATTTTGCTAAAAATCCAATTAATATGAATCAATTGGCGGCCGGCGGCCTAGTGAAATGTAAAAAGAAATTATTATTAAAAAGAAAGTATCCAGTTTACCTCAAATTTTTCTCAAAAATGAAAGATACAACTTATAATAATTTGGTATGAATCCAAGACAGCAAAACAAAATTAGATTAAATTTTGGGCATCCATTAAGTGTGATATAGAGAGAAGGTGGTAATGTAGTGTTACTAATTAAAGACGGAGAAACAAAATGGTGGACAAATAAAATGTAAATGTAAAACATATTTTTATTCAATTGACTTAATGTCTTGCAGCAAAATTGAATGTAATACAGGGATTAACTGGTACGAATTCAAAATGGCGATATAAAATGGCGGTCTTAAAAAATTAGTGTTAAAATCGAATTTATTTTAAATCATGCCCAGAAAATAAGTGTGGCATAGGTAAAAACTGGTTGAATATTAGTACGATTCTGATATGGTGGAAAATAATGGTGGGTAATAAAAATGTTTGAAAAGATGGTATACTAAATAACTATGTGCGGAACTAAATTAGCTTTCATTTTACTATTCCTAATAAAAAAAAGATTCATAACAAAGGAAGTTCTGGGTAAAGAAAATTTACCGATTTTTTCTATGTTAAAAAATAAATTTGAAAATAGAAATCAGTGGCTACCATATATGATAATTAGTTAGATTTGTTTCTTAATTAATTAGCTCTTACCTGCACTTTCTAAACGATGAAAAACATTAATTTTTTTTTGCTGAGTATCTTTACGGTTTTACATTAAATAAGTGTTTAGTGCTTAATCCGTATGGTGTTATCTTCCATAAAGTACATAGATGTAGGGTAATATTAGTTTTGCATATATTTATTAATAAGCTAAATCAGATAAATACAACCCACATTTTCAAAACGGCAAACAATTACCAAAATAAAAATGTATTTTTATTTAGAAAACCTGCTAAAACATCTAAAAATAATTGTACCGTTTACAGAAATTTAGAAATTATAGTAAAAAGTTGATTTTCGTGGGGTCTCGTGACCTTTAAATATTGTTTTAAACTTATCTTTAAAAAATGTGATGATATACTACTTGATATTACTTGTGCCTCCAGCTTTTACAAAACCAAAAAAAAAATGAGTATTTCCTTTTATTAAGATAAGTGAAGTGTAACCCAATTTAGTTCCACAGATAGTCATTTAGTAATAACTATATACTGTGTTTTTATAAACAATTTTATTGGGAAGAATTTTGTTCTACCACATTGGAGTCTTACCAATATTTTATCAGTTTCCACCTAAGCCACATTTGATTCTTGAACATGATTTAAAATAAATTAAATACCTAGTTTTATACAATGATTTTTTTAAAATTTCATTAGACCGCCATTTTGTTCCGTTATGTTGAATTCACACCAACATTTTACCTGTTTATCCCTATATCATATATAGAGTTTTTTTTAAGTTCATCTTTTAAACAATTTTATTTGGCCATGTTGAATTAGTACCAAAACTTTTACTAGTTGATCTCTATATCAAACTCAAATCTTGCACATGTTTTCAAATCAATGGAATAAGTTTTTTATCAGGTGATTTAGAATATTTTATTAGGCCGTCATTTTGTTTTAATTCGTACTAAAATGTTACTAGTTCATTGTAATGTAAAACTGGATTTTTGTGCAGCATTTCAGGTAAATTGGATCATTATTTTTTTTAGTAATATTTTTTTAATATTTCACTATCCACTGTTTTGTTCCGCCATATTGGATTTTTACCAAATGTTACAGATCATCCCCATACTAACCCTAATTTTCAATGAAAATTTGAAGTACATCCGGTAAGTAGTTACTTATCTATGCCGCGAACTGACAGATAGACAGACCGACGGAATTGACAAAACATGTTTTTTTGGCATCCAAGGACACTAAAGGTGAAGATCAGTAAAATAAAATAAAGATTTAATTTGGTCGCCATTTACTTCCGCTATCTTGAATTCGTACCAAAAATTTTATGAGTTCATTTCTATATCACACTTAATTCTTCCACAAAAATTTGAAATCAATCTAATAAGTAGTTTTTTCAGGCTGATTTTTTAAATATTTTTAATTTAGCCCCCATTTTGTTTTGCCATCTTGGATTCATACTAAAATTGTATCAGTTCATTCCTAGATAATACTTGATTTGTGTGCAAAATTTGAGGAAAACTGGATGGATAAGTAGTTTTTTAGTAATAATTTTTTTAATATTTCACTATACTGCCATCTGTCAAAAACAGACAGACAGGCGAAATTAAGAAAACATTGCACCTAGGGACTCTGAAATGTAAAGATCTGAAAAAATCTAAGAGGGTGTATTTTTTTGGATTAAAAAAATACTGTGTCAGACTAAGAAAAAGACTAATAAGTTTAGTAGCATTGTTGCATAATGTATAGAATAATACGAAACAAAATGTTTCGGTATGAGAAAATAAACGTTCGTTTAAAGTGGTGACCTTTTTTTTTAGTCGCTAATTTTCATGAACATGCTATAGATGTGCAAACATTGTACTTTAACTAAGGTTGCCAACCGACCTGGATTATGAAGGTTGTCCTGGATTTGAGCCCTTTTTTACGTTCTTCTTAAACTCTAGAAAGGGTGCATCCTGGATTTTAACATTCGTTTTATTTTTTTCCTTCGGAATACTAAATTCTAAACTTGTATCGAAAAACTAAAAGAAATACTGCCATAGGTGCGGCAACACGAAAACAGTATTATGTAGCGTTAATTTGATTAAAAATAATCAGAAACACAATCAGGACCGCGCCGTATATTAACAGATCCTAAAGGCGCATAAAGGCATCCAAATTTACCAAATTGGAACATAAAATATACGCTCACAAAAATAAAGACCTTTTTTTAGTCATCGATATTTTACGAAGGTGTGTGCAATAACAAACAAAACAAAAAGCAAATAGCTTTTTTGCGACTTTGTGCACAGTGAGTATGTGTGTCCTTTTTTCCTCTGTGTTCTGGATATTTAGCTTCTACGTCCTGGATATTTAAAGTTGCCAACCCCTGACTTTAATCTCCTTCCTCCTCCCTAACTTCAAACCTTCCGGCGTCCATCGTCACAGAATAATAAGATACCAGGCTCTCCCCAAGTTTTATGACAGTTAAAAGAATAATATTATATTATTCTTTTAACTGTGATGATGGCATAGCTGCATTCTTTAAAGCACCTAATATTTCTGCTTTCCTACTAATTCAGGATTCATCACTGAATGCCAATGTTGGCGCTCGTGCATTTTCCGCATTCCTTACAGTCAGTTTCATTACGCATTCCGATTTAACCTCGTGGTCCATAGACACGAGTCTTCAATATCAGTGAAAAATTATAGTAAAAACTTTCTTGAAAAAGGTTTAAATTATTGTTGATACCTTAGGGAGCATTGATAGGTATCGAAAGTAAATCATTTAGGTTGTTATTCCACAAAATTGTTTGTTTTTACTTCCCTTTTACGAGGAAATTCAATATTTCGAGTACAAAAAGTACTGTATCGTGAAAAAATCACCTTCCCAGATTTTTTCCGATCTTCACGTTTCAGGGTATTTTAGGTGTCAAAAAAACATGTTCTCAATTCTGTCGGTCTCTCCGTGTGTCTGTCTGTCTGTCTGTCTGGCTGTTCGAGCTAATCGGCATAGTTAAAAATTTACTTACCCGATTGAGTTCAAATTTTGGTCATAAGGCGATGGCGTGTTGCAATGTATTATTTTTTGTAAAAGGCGGAACAAAATGGCTGCCTATTAGAATGTTAAAAAAAATAAGTCACTAAGAAATTACTTGTTCAATTTAATTAAGATTTTATGCAAAAATCATGTGTAACTTGAGAATAAAGTGGTAAAAATATAGAAAAGTTCTTATTCAGTTTACAAATTTTGCACAAAAATTTGATGCAATAAACGAATCGAAATGTAGTGTGCCAAAATGAAACCCTATTAAAATGTTTGGAAAACAATATAAAAAAATCAGCGTTTTAGTACTTACATAATTATATAAATTGTGTATCTTTTAATTTTCTACACAAAATGGGATATTCCTTACGAGTGAATTTCATTGTAATTTGGTAAAAACTAATCTATAAAGAAACTTTCTCTCCTGAATCCTTTATTTGACGTTATTACACAAAGGTACCGATAGATACATCAGCTTTTCTTTTGACATTTATTTACAACTATTTCAATTCTCTCGCTTATCTTGTGAGTTTCATGCTTTTATAATATTAATGATTTACTTAATTTGCAGATTTTTCTATATAATATGGCTTTTCATTTTTTTATGCCTGGCGCGGCATGTTTTGTACTTTGAGTTAATTTGTCCTTCTTCTCTCCCTTACCTTTTTGGTATAATGAGGACCATATTTGGGAGAATTTGTTGATTCCCTTAAGTTAAGGTAAGCTTTTTTTTTAGTTATTTTTTCTTCTGTGTAATATTCTTTACAGGCTCCTTCCACCGGCTAAATAGAAAAAGCCGTATTCTTCCTCCTTCGCATTTTTTTTTAATAAAATGTAACATAACATGTCTTTCTGGAAATCTTTTATTGAGTCCACATGGGCGTGTCGAACACGTGCCAATGCCAAGCTGTCCTTTGATGAGCAGGCTAACTGTCTACAGTTCCACTGCAGCTTTTTGGATTAAAGGCCAATTCTTTCATTCAATTCATTTTTTATGTCGAGTGTAAGCATATATAACAATTTTTCTTCTGGTATAACCTTAAGAAATTTAAGCGCGTCAGCAAATTTCATGATATAAATTTCTTTATTGAATTTAAAACTTTAAATATTCTTTTAATTATTTAAGTTTATGTAGCTACATATATCTGATAAGCATTGTAAAACCTAATCTGATTATTACGGTTTCGAGCAGTAATCGGCTAGATAATACATATTTTGTACATATTCATATATACTTAGATTCTTTGATCGACGAATTTTGAATAATTTAGTTATTCGGGTCTTTTTAAGAAAGTTTCAATGCGTAAAGATTAATTTATCAGAGATGGTTGTAAAGTGTAAGTTTTAATTAAATTGCTATTGCTATAATTATTGCCAAAATTTAATTGAAATATTATATGCATGACATTATAAATACAAAATAATGTCTAAATATTCTAAGCTCATTTCCTACTATTGGTACCTGACGAACAGCTGCCGTTCGCACAACAGCTATATTAACGAAAACATATTAATATCAATTTTCCCCACAATAGCTCAAGTTTCAATCTCTAAATCAAACTGTTAAATATCAACATCTCGTTGAATTTTTGGTAAATGATATGATTGATATGTTATATAAAAATGCTTAGAATTAATTATTAGATCTAAATATATTATAATATATTGGATGTTCTATTTAAAGAAACCTCAGGTGGCACATTCTGCTGCATTTTTGCGACATCCTGTATAAATAAAAAATATCCTAATAAAACG
This sequence comes from Kuschelorhynchus macadamiae, assembly GCA_030620095.1. Lineage (NCBI taxonomy): Eukaryota > Metazoa > Arthropoda > Insecta > Coleoptera > Curculionidae > Kuschelorhynchus > Kuschelorhynchus macadamiae. The sequence goes on along the minus strand of JAUTXW010003543.1, from coordinate 271,169 downwards.
CATTTTCAGTAACCAAGTATCTTTCCTATTTAAAGTTTTCTTCATCATTTCACATCCATGGACATTTTGAAATTAAAATCAACCGAAATACATTTTCCTGATCAAAGTTATCCCAATTAAATCTTGCTGATATAGGAAGTTAAAATTATTAGTTTATTTATGTTTTGCACAGCTAAGCTTCTCTAAAGGACCTTTTGGAGGGTTATATTTCCAAAACGGTTCGAATGCTTTTGACGTACTGTTGAGGTTTCTTGTTCAGAAGGTCATCATATAAAAATTCACTTTCACGGGAGCCAGTTTCCATGAGTGGTCTTTTAATGGTTGCTGACCTAGCTTTTGTTTCTTCATTATTAATTCCCTTGTAAAAGGAAAGTATTGTAATCGTGAACATGTTTTCTCGATTCCGTAGGTCGGTCTATCTATCTGTCTTTTTGTCTGATGCGGTATAGCTAAAAAAACTACTTACCCAACTGACTTCAAATTTTAGTCAAAAATTAAAGGTCACATAAGGATAACCTGGTAACGTGTTAAACAAATTAGTACTAAAAAACTATTTATCCTCAAATTTTGCACAAAAATCAAGCATTACGTAAGAAACAACTTGTAAAATTTTAGTAGGAATTCAAGACGGCGAAACAAAATGGCCACTTAATAGATTGATTTTAAATTTTGTGCAAGAATTAATTGCGGTATAGAGATGAACCGATACAATTTTGGTACGCATTCAAGATGGCAGGACAAAATGGCGGCGAAATAAAATGTTTGTAATCGTGAAAAAATCATCCTTCCAGGTTTTACATATCTTCACGTTTTATCCTCACTAAATGCCAAAAATATGCTTCACAATTCTGTCGATATATCTGTCTATCATTTCGCGGTGTAGCTAAAAAACTAGTAAACCGATTAACTTCAAATTTTAGTGAAAAATTAAGGGTTATATGGGGATCACCTGGTAATATTTTGGTAAAAATCCAATTTGGCGGAAGAAAATTGCGGCTTAATGAAATGGTAAAAAAATATTACTAAAAATTATCCTATTTGTCTCAAATTTTGCACAAATCAAGGGTTATATAAGAATAAACTGGTACGAATCCAAGGTAACAAAATAAAATGGCGGCCTATAAAATGTTAAAAAATCAGCCTGAAAAAAATGTGTGCAAGCATTAACAGTGATTTAGAGTTAAACTAGCAAAATTGTAGTACGAATTTTAGATGGCTGAACAAAATGGTGACCTAATAAAATAATAGTGTTTAAAAAATCTGTCTTAGAAACTACTTAATGTCAAATTTTGTACAAGCATTAAGAGTGGTATAGAGATAAACCGGTAAAATAGTGATACGGTTTCAAGAATGCGGAACAAAATGGGGATCAAATAAAATTGTTTAAAAAAATATCTTATTTAATTTACAAATTTTGCAGAAAAATTAAATATGATATAGGGATAAACTGGTACGAATTCAACATGACCAACAAAATGACGGTTTTAAAAATCGGTGTAAAAACACTTATTCAATATATTTTAAATTATACTCAAAAACCAAGTGTGACATACGTAAAAGCTGGTAAAATATTGGTACGAATCCAAAATGGCGCCCAAAAGAAATGTTTGAAAAGATGGTATGTATGTGTTACTAAATCACTATGTGTGGAACTAAATTGTGTCACACTTTCCTATTCCTAATAAAAGGAAAATTTGAGGAAACAAGGGAAATTCCAGGTAAAGGAAATTTACCGATTTCTTTTTCTATTATGGCGTAGTAATAAAAATAATAATAATAAAATGTGTTTCACTTTTTTTTGTCAAAAAAAATAGATTCTGGGGCCAAACTGGCTCTCTCCGACAATGTGCCCTGCTTACGCTCTTCATTAGCAGAACAGCTGAAAATTATTTCTACAATTTCTGCAATCCTGTTCGTGAGAACGGCAACAGTCAGCCGTTTCGTGTCTGTTTATCCCAAACGCAGGCAGTCCTTTCCACGACGCCGACGGTGGCAAACCACCGACTGAATTTCATGCTACCGTTGAAGGCCCGGTGCGATTGCCCGCCCGCACAATCTGCATTGTATTTATTCCTCAATTTATCTTCCGTGTATGTCTATATGGTGGGCCAAACTAAATTGAAACCTAATATGACATCTTATAACTTTAATTTGTGAACGTAATAATTCTACTGATCGAAAATTAACTTGGCGATTTACCGTAATCTGCATAATCTTGATGCCCAAAGCTCTGTTCCTAATCTAACCTAATCATTCAATATTACAGGGTTTGGAATCCTATATGTATCCCACCAAATAACACAACACCACTTCAGAATACGCGCATATTTCATATCTGATTTTCGATGATTTGAGGTTTTAGCATGTGACTTTATGGCTTTAATGATGGTTTTATCGAGGAACTTCGGCCAAACTAACGCTAACAGATCCACCTAACAGTATAGTATATTTGTTAAAAAAATCCTCGATTTAGTATAGATTCACCTTTTTACATCACCTCAAAAAAAAATGCCTAACCAGGGCTAACGAAAACGCAATCCGATTTTTAAAACACAACTACATACAAAATTATAAGTTTGGTTAAAAAACTAAAAAAAAATCAACTGAACGGGAATTCGAGGAAAGTCGAGAACTCTACCACTGAGCCAGGAAGGTCACACTGAAGATTCAACAAAATTTGCTTACACTCCACCGAAATAAACGACGAAAAGGAAGCACAAACATCCAATTAAAAGAATAAAACGTGACTAAGGGATGAATTCACCCGGCATACATATATTTGCCTGAAAATGTTTTTAATGTTTTTGAGTTGACTGGTTGCATAAACTAGGTGCTAGTCTGACCGGTGTGAAAATATGATAACATTGAATGTCGCTAATGTCAGTCATGCTAATGGATTAGCGTTTTACTCGACATACTGGCGTTTTTAGTATGTTTTTTGGTGTTGAGAGATTTTGTGGACAACTAAATACTATTTACTGCCCAATCATGACTAAACATTGCACTGTTTGTAGTCAGAGTTGAAAAACTGGAGCTTACTTATCTTTTTACAGGCAGTGGCGGCTCGCGGGTGAAAAAGTAAGTGAAGTGCAAATGAAGCAAGAAAATATCGCAATAATTTTTTTTCCCGAATTTTTTTTATATGTGGAAAGGGTAGAATATTTTTTTACGACTTACCTGAATTTTGTATACTAAATCAATTCTCCTATCCTTCATAGCAGCAAATTTATTTATAACATCCTCATAAAATGGATGAGTTGCCCTAATCTCCTCCAGACATTCCTTTTGAATTGAAATATTGCCTAGAGAAGTAAGTTTTTTTTGAGATATTGTATTTCTTAAATAAGTTTTTACACGTCTGTGGCAAGAAAAACTTCTTTCCACTGAAGCACTTGTCGACGGTATTGTCAAAATAAGGGAAAACACTTTATATGCTTTGGTTAAAATATCTTTATTTTCATTAGTTTTTCACTTGCTCTTGCAGCGATATATTCCAATTACTGTCATTCGCAAAAATAAGACCAAGCGCATTTTTAAGTCGTTGACTTTTTCAAAATATTTCCCCATATAACTGTATCAAATTCTCAAACGGGCCAGTCGGAAAATTTAAACTGTATTCGGAAAATTTAGCAGAATCTGCCAAACATAAAAATATAAGTTTTTCAGAGTCTTGAAAGCTTAGTGTCATTTCCATTAAAATATAGTCCAATATTTCGTAAAAAAGGATTCTATATTTAGCCCTAATTTCTTCAGGTGAAAGCTTAGCAAGCTCACGTTTGTAATGATTTATTTCTGTAATAGAATTTGCTTTAAATAATAAATAAAAAATGGTATTAAAACAAATGTTCATTTCTTTCTTTACAGAGCGCCTCACGGCAGCGTTTTATATTGGATATGCAAAAATTAATGTCAAACGATTTTTTTTTGAAGAACGCAACTTGAACAATCACATTTACTAACTTCGAATTTAAAGACCAACGAGTTTCTGTAATTGTTGATATACGCCTCGTAGATGAAGATGTAAAAGCATACGTTCATTTGGCTGAATGGTGAAAAAATAAGGGAATACGACTAAGGCTTGCAAAAAAATTCGACGTTTAGAAATATTTTTAAAGCCGCATCAGGACAAATACAGCCTGCGGCGCTTTTTCTTTTTTTTTTTGAAGGCCATTTAGATCGCCAGACATCACACTTGCGCCATCGTAACATTACCCTATTAATTTACGTTTATAGTCAAATTGGTCTAAAATTCGATCCAATAGAGAATATAAATTCTCCGACGTTCTATCGGAGCTGACATAAAATCCTAAGAATCTCTCGACTACTGAACCTTCTGAATTAACGTGTCTTAAAATTATGGAGCACTGGAAGATGTGGGTAATATCAGTGGTGTCATCCACTTGCACAGAAAAAAACTGTGTGTTCATTATGTCATTTTTTACATGATCATTTAAATAATCAGATATGCATTTAATTAAATTCGATTAATAATTAATTATTTCGTTTTGAATAGTTTTCGAGTAAAAATTGGTGAATAAATGAATGTAAAAACTTAAATTTTAAAATATATATAATAAATATAGGTAGATGTTTGCTTGTTTATTTTTCCTGGTGAAGTAACACTTCACCTACTTCACCTGAATAGCCGCCACTGTTCACAGATAAGTTCATACAGCCTTCCATTATTCCATAACTATTCAACTAAGACATGTTTCTAATATAGAATAATATTCTAATTTTTATGAATCTTATGTTTAGAACTGAATGTAGTTTTTCAAATGAGAGTATATATCTGTTTTACTCTAAATTCGAAGCAAAATTATTTAGGTTCTTGTTAACTATTAGTCCCACTGAATTTGTCAAATTTTAATTTTGTGTATTAACGATTGCCTTTTTTTAATGACTTATATGCACAAATATGTATGAATATACCATTTTTTTGGTAGATAGCAGTTAATTTATTTTCGCGTATACTCTATGTTGTCATTTGTTAAATATCAAATTTTACATAAAATATAACTGAAGTGCAATAATATAATGTTTTGAAACAAAATTATAAACCCACAAAACGTCTGACCATTAAATTACTGATTCAGCTTGTGAAACTTTAGATACATTTAGTATTAAAAGTAACTTGCATGTAAAAGCAATATAATCCGTCAGTTATTAAATTACATTCACACTATTAAACTGATTATTTCGTTTTATACAATTTTGTTGTAGAAGAACATTGACATTTATAAATTGATTTGCTGTATATAAGAATACTTTATTTTTTACAAAATTAAAGAGCACTTTTATCCAACAAATCTATTGATTTTCTCGTGCCTAAATTTAATAAAAATTGTAAATTATATCTTAGAGTATAATTTAAAATTTTATTTTTATTGAAAATTTTTCTGTGTATCAAAAAAGATTTTCAAAAGTCAAAACAGTTGTCATACAGTTCTCAAAAAAGTAAATATCAATAAATTAAATACATGTAATACGTTTTTTCAATAAGTAAATGAAAACTACTCGGTGTTTAGTTCTGGTTTTAAGAATTATGGATCACGTGGACTAAAAACTGAAAAAAAAAGTGCAAGTACATACGGCTTTTTAGTACTTTTTTCACATTTCACCAGACCGCCGTCATATTGGATTTTCACCAACATAATAATACCAGGTCATTCCCACATCACCCTTAATTTTTGACCAAAATTTGAAGTCAATCGGGTAAGTAGTTTTTAGCTACGCCTGACTAGCAGAGTGACAAATGGAATTGAGAAAAGATATTTTTGGCATCTGGAGATAAAGTTAAGATAATATGTAAAACCTACAATTTTTTCGCGATTACAAACACTTCATTTGGCCGCCATTTTGTTCTGCCATCTTGAATAAGTACCACAATTTTACCAGTTCATCTCTATACCACAATTAAGGCTTACACAAAATCTGAAATTAATCTAATAAGAAGATTTTTCAGGCTGAATTTTTAAACATTTTATTAAGCCTCCAATTTGGTCTGCCGTCTTGGATTCGTACCAAATTTTTACTAGTTTAGGAATCAACTAATATAATAATAATACTTGATTTTTGTGCAAAATTTCAGATAAATTGGATAAGTAGGTTTTTAGTGTTATTTAGTAAACATTTTTTTAACATTTTACTAGGCTAATTTTTGACCAAAATTTGAAAACAATCGGGTAATTAGTTTTTTTAGCTATGCCGCAGACAGACAGACCGACAGACAGACAGACCGGCGGAATTGAGAAACATGTTTTTCGCCATCTAGGGACCCTGAACGTTAAGATTTAAAAAGTCTCGGAGGGTGATTTTTTCACGATTACAATACTTCCCTTTTACGAGGGAAGTAAAAACAAAAATATCTATTAAAACATATTTACTAAAAAGGGATCACGGCACTAACGTGAATGAAATACAGGTAGATGCTGAAACCACGGCAGTTAAGAGCATTATTTGTTCTCTGTACTACCATAAAACATAAATATTTGGAAGGTAGCATATTGTTTTTTTTTCCTTTCACTTACTATTCGATTTTATTATAGGCGACTATAAGTTAGTAATGCAAGAGGGATAAGGTTATATAAATTTGTTGATTACATAACTTCTTTAGAATATAAAAATAAATTTATGGAATATATGTTTCTTTTATTTGAATCATTTCATGGAATTCCCGTTTTCTTTCATGTATTTCTATCTTAAGAATTTTGATACTTTCAAAATCAAAACTGTAGCTTAAATTTTCTTCGTGCTTTTTAAGGGCAGTCGTGTTTTTTCTGATGTCATATTTGTGGCCGTTTATCCTATTCGGGAGATATTGACTCGTCTAGCCTATATGAACAGGACAATCTTTGATATATTATATTCTATCTTTTTCTTTGTAGGGATTTGACTTATTAGTTTGTTATAGCTATTATTGAGCAACAAAAATCATTTCACGCCCTTTTTTACACCAAGTTATTTTTTTCTGATTAGGTAACTACATCGATTATAAAAACATTTACTAGATCAGCTCTATTACAAAACACTTCATATAAAAAATGAGTATTTGCCCCTCCCTACCTCCCCAAAGACAAAAGGAAGAACGTAAAAATAGTTGAAACCTTGTTCCAGCTGTCCGCCATAAAGACTTATATATTATATACTTAATCGAACCAGCATTGACCTTTTTGTGTCCAATATTCTTTTGAAATTACGTCATTGTTTTAAGTTAAGAATTAAAATTAATAACTCTTAATAAGTAAATTAATAAATCTGCAAAGATTTAATGGAATCGTTCGTAATTTTTTGACAGTACATTTTGACAAATAAATGAAAACACAAGTTTTATTTTGTCAACTCTCACTTATTTTATTTTTGCACTAGGAGTGACTGAAGTTTCGTACTACTAATACATTTTCAAACGCTAATGCCCTAGCAGTACGAAACTACAGTCACGCCTTGTGCAAAAATAAAATAAATCACAGTTAACAAAGTAAAACTTATGTTTTCATTTATTTTTAAATATTCTACTTTCATTTAAAATTATCTTCTTATTATGTTCTATAAAATCTGTCCTACAATAATCTCGGAAGTATAAGATGTTTAAATGATTCTCAGAAGTAGGACACTTTAACGGTACCTTTCAAGTTCCAAACATCACTAATCCTTTAAACGAAATGTTTCGGTGGTATTTTTATGACAGGTCGATAATAAAAGTTCACCATAACAACCACAACCTTCTGAAAAGGGCTCCTTTTCAGGGTGGCCGCGTCAATACCGTTGATAAAGGGATTAGGCGCTAACAACGGACATTTTGTCTTTGTGATTGAATAGCAGTGACAAATGTACTATGAACTAAGGATCATGGAGCAAACGAGACGTATATTTTTACTGCGTTATCGTGTACTTGAATTCTCTCTAACCAAAACAATTCATGAAATGTTTTAGAAAAATCGGTAAATTTCTTTACCCTGAAATTCCCTCGTTATGATTTTTTTCCATTTGTTAGGAATAGTGAAGTGTGACCCAATTTAGTTCAGTACATAGTCACTGTATATATGTATTACATATTCTGTCTTTGAATTTTTATTTGTTCCATCATACTGGATTTTTACCAATATTTTACTATTTCTTTCTACCTATGCCACCCTCGACTTTTGGCAATAGTAAAATAAATTCAATAAGTAGTTTTTACATTGACACATACCGCCATTTTGCAGTGTTGAATTCGTACCAGGTTATCCCATTTTCACATCTAATTTTTCTGCAAAATCAATTGAACAAGACTTTTTACGTTGATTTTTTTAAAATTTTATTTGGCCGCCATTTTGTTTCGCAATCTTAAATTAAAAACTATATTATGAGTCTTTACTTACTCCGTTGGTCCACAGATACTTCCCAGATATTAAGTTTCTAACTCGTTTTCGTTAACGATCCTCTTTTTGTTATGTTTAAGTGGTGTATTATTTGGGGTCATAGATTTTATATCCTACATGAAACCCATATTATCAGTTTTTACCTACTCTGTTGGTCTGCAGATATTTCCCAATCCCAAATAAAACACCACTCTAACAACAAGAAGATCGTTAACGAAAACCATTTAGAAACTTAATATCTGGGAAATATCTGCGAAGCAACGGAATAAGTAAAGACTAATAATATGGGTTTTATGCAGGATATAAAATCTATATATGTGTCCTGAGATTGCAACAAGAAAGTTGCGAAACGTCGACAATTTAAAAAAAGAGTTTTTTTTTTCTAGATCCTAACCCTAAATAATACACCACTCTAATATAAAAACAAGATGATCGTTAACGAAAACCATATAATTTGGGAAATATCTGCGGGCCAGCGGAGTAGGTAAAGACTGATAATAAGGAGTTCATGCAGGATATAGAAACTATGTGTCTTGAGAATGCAACAATAAAGTTGCGAAACGTCGACTATTAAAAATAACTTTTGTTTTTTTACTGGACCCTCATCCCAAATAATTCACCACTGTAACATGACAACAAGAGCTTTGTTAACGAAAACCTTTTAGAAACTTAATATCCAGGAAATATCTGCGGACCAACGGAGTAGGTAAAGACTGATAATATGGGTTTCATTCAGGATATAGGATCTATATATGTGTTCTGAGGATGCACAAATTAGGTTCCGAAACGTCGACAATTTAAAAAAGGCAAAAGATTTGTTTTTTTTACCAAATAATACACCACCCTAACAACATTTTTTCATTGTTGTTCAGGATTGGATTTTTACCAAAATATTATTTATTTAATTTTGGTCAAAATTTGAAGTCAATCGGGTAAGTAGTATTTACGCTATGTCGCGAACTGACAGACAGACCGACAAACGAACCGAAGGAATCGACAAAAAAAAGGTTTTTGGCATTTAGAGACGCTAAAACGTGAAGATATATGAAACCCGAGAGGGTGATTTTTTCACGATACAAAAATTTAATTTGGTCGCAATTTTGTTCCACCATCTTGAATTAGTAACATACTTTTACTAGTTGAGCCCTATACCACAATTAGTTATGGCACACAATTTGAAATCATTAAGTAGTTTTTTGTTTTGTTCCGCCATCTTAGATTCGTACCAAAATTTTACCAGAAATAAATTCGACAAGCAGCTTTTTCATAATATTTTTTTAACATTTCACTAGGCCGCCATTTATTTTTGCCATACTCGATTTCACCAAAATATTACCAGATTATCCCCATGTGACTCTTAATTTTGTATCAAAATTTGAAGTCAATCGGGTTAGTTTTAAAGCTATGCCGCGATCTGACAGACAAACCGACAGAGGGGCCAACCGAATTAATGAAACATATTGTTTTGTATCTAGGAACGCTCAAACGTGAAGATATGTAAAACCTGAGGGAGTGATTTTTTTCATGATTAAAAACATATTATTTGGCCGCCATTTTGTTACGCCATCTTGAATTAGTACCACAGTTTTACTAGTTGACCCCTATGCCACAATTAGCAATGGCACTTTGAAATCAATTCAATAAGCAGTTTTTCAGGCTGAATTTTTAAATATTTTATTAAGCCGCCATTTTATTCCGCCATCCTGGATTCGTACCAAAATGATACCAGTTGATTCCAACATAATACTTAATAATAATAATAATAATACATAATTTTGTTTTGCAAAATTTGAGATAAATTGGATGAGTAGTTTTTTATTGGATTTTTACCAACATTTTACCAGGGGGGATGGCCTGATTTTTGACCAAAATTTGAAGTCAATCGGGTAAGTAGTCTTTAAGCTATGCCGCGAACACACAGACAGACAGACAGAAAGACTGACAGGCAAGCCGACGGAGTTGATAAAATAATATTTTTTGGAATCTAGTGACGTTAAAACTCAAATGTGTGTAAAAGTAAGAGGGTGACTTTCACGATTACAAATATTTTTTTTGGTCACCATTTTGTTCGGTCATCTTGAATTAGTACCACTATTTTACTAGTTGATCTCTATACCACAATTAGGTATGGCACACAATTTGAATATTTTATTAAGCCGCCATTTTGTTCCGCCGTCTTGGATTCGTACTAAAATGTTACCAGTTGATTCCACCATAATACTTGTTTTTGCAAAATTGGTGATAAATTAGATGAGTAGTTTTATAATAATTTTTTAACATTTCACTAAGCCGCAATTTTTTTTTATTTTTTCCGAAATCTTACCAGGCCATCCCCATATGACTCTTAATTTTTGACCAAAATTTCAAGTCAATCGGGTAAGTAGTTTTTTAGCTACGCCGCGAACAGACAGACAGACAGACCGAGGGAATTGAGAAAACATGTTTTTCGGCATCTAGGGACGCTGAAACGTGAAGATCTGAAAAAATCTCGGAGTGTGATTTCTTTACGATTAAAATACTTCCCTTTTACGAGGGAAGTCAAAAGTTCACTCACACAAACTTACAATATTAAACTGTTTTATTTTATTTTATTTTATAGCTTAATAATACTATATAATAATAATACTACTTATAATTAGCTAATATAAATGGTTACTGTTGTTGTATTTTCTCCATTACAGAGACATTCTCTGAATGGGGTGGATGGAGAGCAATCCCTGAGAGTAGATATATATATATACAATAATAGACAAGCTAAGCATTTTAGAAATATAACATTGATTACATTATTATTATTGTTATTATTATTTCAATTCTCCTCTCATCGGATAAGATACGCAGCGGGGTTTTTAAAAACCAATCATTCCGCAAAGCCATCATAATATTCATATCAATAATATTTGGAGAAGTTAAGGAAGCTGTTACTTTTAATAATTTAATACTTTTTACACGTTTCCAGAAATGTAGATTTTTGTATTGTTATTATACTCGTCTCACTTATTCCTATTCTGTCGAGGTTTATCCTATAATTTTTTGTCCTGTCAGATAGACTACCACTGGGTTTATGAAAACTGTATCTAATGTAAATCATTATTTATATTCTTGGGCTAGTTCTAAATAAATATTTAATTTTTCCCTCTATTTTTGCTCTATATCGTGATTTCCTGGATGATCAATATCTACGAAGTAAGCCATCTTATTATTTGTATCTAGCAGTGTTATGTTTTTTGTTTTACTTTAATTTAATGTATTGAGGTTGACTTTATTCATTATCATTTTCATATCAGGTATTTACTTGGTTCTTCAGGGCTGCCCGTCTTCGGTATCATAAAAATCTGCCTTTCAGTCGTAAACGTTTCTATTCTTTTATCAGTTAGTACAGTGAGATCAGAATACAGTTTACGGTAGTGATTTTCTAGGATATAAGCCTAAATATTCTTATAGTAAGGCGCCTCGATTTCCTTCAGTTTACATCTTAGTGCGCTATCTTGACTGAAAAATCCAGCTTTTAGTTTATGACGTTTTGCGATGTCTTTCTATAGATTTCTGATAGTTCCTGGTGGCAACGACGTCTTATATTATTAAATTAAACCCCCCGTTTCCATGTTTAGGTACCTCCTTCGTAGCCATTTCCTTGACTGTTACAAGCAGGCATTACTGACGAATTCAGGATACTTGCCGTGTAACACGTTTTACATGGCTTTTTTATTTACGTGCTCTAGATTATATCCTTTTACCGATACTTGCAAATTTTTGAATAATATATTAAGAGCTAATATGAAACATAACGGAATCAGAGCATCGCCCTTGAATATTCCACTTTATATTAGAATTTCGCTGGTGTCTATGAATGGGCTATTGTTATTACTTAAATACACTTTTGTTAGCCAGTTTTTCATAGATATCTGAAAAAAATTAGTTTAATGTATTGAGGTTGACTATATTCATAATCATTATTTCAATTAACCAAGAGTGGAGGACGCTATCAAAAGCTTTCTGATAATCATTCCATGCAACAGCAAAGATTTTGTAATGATGTTCTCACCTTGTTTTACAACTGAATCTACTAATAATTGTTCATTACATCCATATGTTCTAATTATACATTCTTTCTGTTCTTCTGGTAAAATATCTTGTGTTTTAACATGTTTGTTAGTTGCCTCTGCTGTCATTGAAGTTATGAATTTTAACAGGTTAGGTAAGCAAGTTATTGGTCGGTATTTACTTGGTTCTTCAGGGCTGCCCGTCTTCGGTATCATAAAAGTCTGCCTTTCAGTTGTGAGCATTAAATATTGCTTTATTAAGATGTTCTAAACCAATGGTGATTTGGTTCCTTTCATCAATTTTATCACATTTTTTCTAGTTGGTACCGTGCATTGTTTTCGAAATGGTGTCCTTTTGAGGTTCATATATATCTCCAATAATTTTCCAGATCTTCTTTGGTTGGTGCATTTCCGTCTTTTTGTTGTTTTTCCTGATTTTTATAAAAACCTTCACTTTTGGTTAAAAATTTATTTTCTTTTTTGCGCTTAAGGCTTTTGTTCCATCGTCGAAGTATTTTACCCAGAAGTGTTTTTTTTTTTGGTTCAATAAATTGTAAGGATGCTCCTCTCTTGTATCAGGCACCTCTGCTTTAACTATGACATGGAGGTTTTGGAGTCTACGTCATTACTTCCGAGAATTGTTGCGAGTCTTCTCAGTGCATTAGTGTTATGGTGTTATTTTACGTCGCTGCAGAGACCTAATGGAGTGAAGTTACTGTCGGAACGCATGAGATCATTATACTATACTATTATTATTATTATTATCATGAGGTGCCTTCTCTTATTAGAATAACCATTTTAAAAATATTTAGACTATTTTAAGTTTAACTTGATGATATAGGTTTAATAATATGACATGCAACAGTAATTAATATGTCTTTACCTAGTTTGAAAACTTCAAATTAATATTTTCTCGCACACAACTTCCGTTGACTGAACGACATTTTGGATCTTGTTTGCTGAACTGTTCTATAGATTATGATATAATTCTAGGTATTTACTAGCAAGTGAAACAACTCCTTATCAGTACACACAAGCCAATATACTGGAGAATGAATACACGAAAATGCGCTGTGATAAGACTATTCTAATTGACTACCTCACCGGACATTACAAGTTAGCACAAGTTATATTACAGTATTCTTGACTGATACGTCAATACTAGAATCATATAACTTACATAGGCATTGGAAACATTAGGAAATACCTCGACCTGATAAGTGAAAAAAATGTGCTGCAAGCGATAAGAACTTATTTCTGCTACCGCATTAGCAAGCTGGCGTTGTTTCAGCAAACTTCATCTTTTTCCGAGATTTTGTATGAGACTCAACTTATATAAAATGGTGATTACAAGCCTTGGCCTTTAGTTCTCGCACTCAAAAAATACAATTGCCAGGCACTTACTTCAGTTTCAAGTGATTGCCAAACAATTTTGAAAAATGCGCTATAGCAGCGAAGCTGAATTTAATGTATGTCTTTTTACGTATTTATTTAAATAGCCAGACACCTAATGCGGTTCTAACATCCAGCCGTATACATAATACAGTTTTAACATACAGCCCGATCGTACGGCATGTCCACGGTAAACAATATTAAATACAATATTATGCGTTTTTGTTAGTGTAACAGAAAGAGCAATTTATTCAGGCCGTATTTATCGGTTATCTGAAAAGTCGGTTATTTACGGAACACGGTTCCTGAAAATAACTGTCAACAGTGTCACCAGAACAACCGATGAATTTTGTTGGTTGCCCGGTAACCAATGTTTGAACTGTCAATTATTTGACAGGTGTTTCGTTTTTAAAGAGTTTTTCAGAAACCGCTGTCAGACTTCTGTCAAATGGACCAGGTTTGGAAACGGAATACGGCCTCAGTGTTACATGTATAAGGTAAATGTAGAAAAATATCAGCAGTTAAGAATGTATTATTAACATAATATATGTATTATTAACATATAACATATGTATCATTAAACATAACTAGTCAGCCTAGAAAACCTTGTCCTGGATGGACCTAGATGGCGCGATGAGTTTCCAGTAGAATTATAAGAATATGGGGCGCAGTCACGACATCGTCCATAAATGTTATTGAAGAAAAATACATTGGTTTTATAGAAAAAATACGCAATAGAACAATACAAAAAATTGTGTTGAAAGGTCTAGGTAACCAGAAGATCAATTCAAAAAAATATATAGATTAAAATATATGTAGATGATATTTTTGTTATTTGTTTAGCCTCATAAACAGGAAAATGTCCTTTTATTTCTGGACCATCAACAACATAATAATGTTAAATTTACAATGGAAATTAAATCTAATAGAACGGTTCTTTTTCTAGATGTATTTGTTCAAGGGAAAGAAAATGGTACATTAGGACATTCTGTGTATAGAAAATCAACGCATACAAATATACACTTAAATGCAAATTGCCACCACCATCTAGCACAAAATAGATCAGTTATTAACTCACTAGTATTTCTGATCAAGATTCTCTGACACCGAAACGATGTATTAAAAAGAAACACATTGTTCAATCTGATGTAGCTGGACACCAGCAGATCACTGGCCATATTATAAATCTAAAAGGAATCAAGGTTCTAGCGTCGGTTCCAGGATTTTATAAACGAAAAATTAGAGAATCTATTGACATTTTTAAATTATCATTTCGTAATTATTGTCGCGAAAGCTTTTATAATTTATTTTATGGATTAGTCAATAGTCACAACCAATTTCTGTAAAAAAGTTGCAACTTGCAGATTAGATCGCGCAAGATTTAGTTACATTTTCATTTTTTATCCGGCCATTGCATTCATTGAGTCATTTAAATTGAACGTTAAAGTACATAATTTTGATTTGATTTACGAACTGCTGCAAGAATTTTTACGAGCTCACAACATAGCCAGCATCAGAAACGTTAAACCCTGAAGCCAACGGCTGGATAGAAATTTAATATTTTCATAACTTTAAATGGTTTGATAGAGTTCAGCTACCAAGCTTTCCCTGTGACGCATTTTGATGCTCATCAGGTAATTTTTCTTTTTTTTTAAATGTATTTAAAAATTATGCGCGACTCAATCTAATATATGTCTGCCTGGATGTTAGAACTGGTCTGGTTATTTAAATAAACTCGTAATAATATAATCTTTAAAACATAAATCAAATTTTCGAAAATTGTCTGGCACACACTTCGAATTGAAGTATGTGTAAAGAATGTTACCAAATATAAAAACTTATCACATTAATTAGTTAGAGCTGTGAGCTGCCTGTGCTGAACCAGATTGCAAATGGGTTAATGCATTTACACTAAATTGGTGAAATTTCTATGCCTTTCCACTTTTTTTATTAATTGAAAAAGTAATAAACAAAATTCCAGAAGAAAATATACCTATCACGATAGCATTTGTTTCAGAAAATACTCTTAAACATACTATATGCTATAAAAAATGGTAAGATTTTAATTTTAAATATTATTGTAGCCGATTTATTTACAACTTTAACTCGTTGCTTGTTTTTATTTTTGAAATGTTCAAAACAACTTTCTTATTCTTCACTTACTTGTAATAGAACAGCCTCTTCCTTAATTTTTAATTTTAGTTCAAAAATTAAAGTTTTTTAAGATTTCAACTTTTTTTTAAGGAATATGCATTATTTTGTTTTAAATCTATTCTATAATCTACCCTTAGCTCACTGAGGGCTCCTCAGGGGCGGCAGGGTTGACCGGGCCGTACCAGAAAATATACAGGGAAAATTCTTTTTTTTTAAAGAGTAGGTAAATATTTTTCAAAAATAATTTTGCAAACATCGTAAAAACACACAAAACCAAAATGTAGTTTATTATTTCCTGGGCACATAGCAAAATAGGTAGGTATCCCTATTATCGTTGCTTGACTAACATACTAATAACGCCATTAACAGCAGTCCGTGTGCCCACGTTCACAGATATTCTAATATATTTATTATAGACGGTGGCTCGGCCAACTGCTTCCATCATCTCACATGCTAGACTTCAGCTACTAATACACGGAGTACGTAGTGCGTTCGCATACATCTCCATGCTATAACGTTCGTCGTAGCTTATATCACCCAACACCGGCCCGTCTCGACGTGGCCGTATCCCCGGAATTTTTCCCAATTGAATACTACCACTTTTCAGGTATTAGTTATAATTATTATAAAATGATACTACTTACTATATATTTACTATACTATTTTTAAATTAATTTGTTGGTTCTTTACATTAGTCATGACTAATGATGGTTAATATATTATATTAGTAATTTTCACTCCATGTTACATGTTTAACTGTGGTGACGAAATTTGAAGTAAATATTTTAAAATATCATTTGCAATTTGTTTTATAAGTCGGCCGGTCGTATCGTGGTTCTCCCTGGACAATATACTTTCTTGGTTGTGTATGTAGCTTTCACTTTGGCTTCTATTTTATTTTCCTCTTGAGGCAAGATACATTAAAATATCATAAAAATTTTTTTTATTTGTTAAAGTTATACTCTAGCCTAGATCTGCTATATATATATATATATATATATATATATATATATATATATATATATATATATATATATATATATATATATATATATATATATATATATATTATTGGTTGGTGCCTACCTAATTACTAACTACCATATTTGGACGCGGCACCAATTAACACCACATGGGCCTCAAGGGCGATTTTAAGAATTTAGGAAACCTTTCTGCGGGGAGGTTAATTTAAAAAAAAGTTTGTTAATTTATTTTATTGTAAATGGTATGAGAACAACATAAATATCCATATTTTTTATCATACTTGTTGTGGCATAAGTTAAAAAAAACAGCCTTTAATAAATAGTTATAAAATAACGTCCAATTTTTTTCCTGCAGCAAATTTGTTACAAAATACATTACATTGTTTATATTTACATCAATACTCTATCTATGGATATGCATGGGATCCAATCCAACAGGTCGCTCTTGTGCTATAGTGTTTCCTAGCCAAGTCTTTGATCGTAATTTTCACGTAAAATATGTAAATTACACATGCTGTTTAGCCGGTCTGGGGGGAGAGGAGGGTAATTACCTCATTACTCCCTCACCGTAAAACCGCCCTTAATTGGCCTTACGAGCTGTCACTGTTTTAGCTTGTAACCCAGAAGCTTTTGAAAAATATACATCAAATTATGAGTGTATCACTGTATCTCACATGTGTGGTTTTTTGCTGCATGAAATCGAGATGTTTGTTTACTTTAGCATAATAACGGAATTATAAATCTAATTAATACAATTCATATCAAGTTTAAGCTCCCACCTCTGAAGTCGACGAACAATTTTACAACTAAAATGAGGTTCTTTTAAAATCAATTAAAAAAACATGAACGAACACTAATAATGGGAGACCTGAACGTAAAAGTAGGGAACGATAAAGATAGAGATAATGTTGGGAACTCTGTTCTTGATATGAGAAAGGAAAGAATGAACCGTGCAATGAAAATGAATTAATAATAAATAACACATTTTTTAACTTACCGCCACGTAGATTATATACCTGTTTCGTAACGAAATAAAGTCAACAAAGGCCTACCCGGGTGAAGACACTACGTCAGATCACAACAGTTGTTTCTCAATTGCAGAATAAACTCAAGAAAGTAAACAAAGTTCCCCCAAGGAGCTACATAAATGTGAGAAAACTAAAGGACGAAAATATCAAAAAATTGAGAACACAGTTGACACATGTCTAAGAAAACAAAAAGAAGATCAAGAAACAACTTTAAGAAACAGATGGGAAAACCTGACCAAGACCATTAACGTACTTACAGAAGGACAAACGACCAGACAAGGAATGGATGAAAGAGGAGATAAGAAGAATGATGAAAAATATATATTACACCTCTCTGGAAACACGCGCTCTGAAATAGGTGCATTACAAGCGATCAGCAGACCACCAATAACTCGCGACGAAATATCACATTCCCTTAGAACAATGAAAAATGGAAAGACGCCCGGCCCGGATAACATCTCTATAGAAATACTAAAACTCTTTTATGACAGCGACAAAATCCTGGATCTTTTGCCAACGGTGTTTACCGACATCTATGATATATAATAGTAATAATTCCCAAGAAATGGTTAATCTCGGCTTTTCTAACCATCCCAAAGACGATAACATCCGGAAAGCTTAATAAACTAAGCTATTTCTAAAGATTATTCACCGACGGATATATAAGGAATGTGCAGAAAATATCTCTGAGACACAATTTGTCTTACACGACGGCCTTGGGAACCGAGAAGCCATATTTTCTTTATAAGTTCTCATTCAAAGACGAAGAAATAAGACTCAAGACGTACACATTGGTTTCATTGGCTTGTCCAAGGCGTTCGATAATGTCAGACACGACAAACTTATCCATATACTAAAAGCAACTAATAGCGATGAAAAAAATGAGTCATCACCAATCTATACTGGGAATAACAGGAAATAAATAGGATAGAGAACACAAGCACCTCGGAAGAAATATAAATATGCCGTGGAGTGTGACAGAAATGTGTTCTCTCCCTACACTGTTTAACTTGTACTCTGAGGGTATCTTTCACCAGAGCTTAGAAGGATTATCAGGTATCAAAGTTAACGGACTATCTATAAACAAAAGACTGCTATTGTAGCCAGTAACTTCACATACTTACAGCAGCTAGTAACAAAGAAACAAAACATTCAGAACTATACGGTTTAAGTCTAAATATTTCAAAATCAAAATATATGTTTGTAATTAGAAGTAGAAACATACAAGGATATCTCATTGGTGAAACAGTGCAAGTCCACACATTTAGTTATTTAGGAGTAACTATGTATGATACATAAGACCACAAAGGAGAGATACTATGTCGTATTGAAAAAGTCAGGGCGACGTTTCTAAAAATAAGAAAGCTGTTTAATGCTAAAAACCTAACACTCAAACTTAAAATCAGAATCATCAAATGTTATTTATCTGTGTTATTGTATGGGGCGGAATCATAAACTGTTGATGGAGCTATTATTAATAATTTGGGCACTTTTGAGATACGTATATACAGGTGCATTCTCAAAATCTCATAGACGTAATATATAACCAACGAAGAAGTCATAAATAGAATAGGCAAGGAGAAAGGGACTACTCAAATTCTAAAACAGAGAAAACTTCGGTATCTTGACCACGTAATGCAACACAACAAATACCTTCGGCTGTAACTGATCATCCAGGGAAAACTTGAAGAGGTCCTAGAAGAAGACGCCACTCGTGGATGAAGTATTGGTATGGACTAACTACAACCCAATTGTTTCGAGCAGCAATTAATAAAGTGTGAAAATTGCCATGCTGATAGTTAATGTCCGGAACGGATAAGTTCAGAATAAGAAGAATTAAAGATCTTGTATCTCACCTGTTACATACTAATGCCGAGTAAAGAACTCAATGGTTAAATAACATTTTTATAAAAGATGCGACTATTTTAAATTAAAGGTTATTGACAAATTTAATCATTTTATTAAACCTTTGGTTATTGGAAAGAAATTTTTTGCTAGTTCGTCTAGCAATATTTTGAAAATATTTTTAAAATGTGACTGCGTTGAGTTGGACCAAACAAATACGCAAAATATACTGAAATGTTTTACCTTTTGATATTCATTCAATATCCTAGTTTCTGATCAAAAGAGTAAAGCCGGCGTGAGGTATGGACAGACGGAAAAAAACACATCACCTTGTGTTTCAACAGCGGCAAAGATCTCTAAATACCCCGTTATAATAGGAAAGGCATGACCTTTTTTTTGGTTATTCGTTTTTGTTTGTGGTCATAATACAAGTACAAAAACGGGACATTTTTTTTGTCGTCAGTTTTTTTAAAGGTCATCCCCGTTAAACTATTTTAGCTCATGGACCCGCAAAATCTCGCTCCGGCTCTGCAAAACAGTCCAATCTCACACGGCGATACACAGAATATTTTTCACGTTTGGGAAAATTTCTCTGTAGATAGACGGACGGACGGACTCATGGTTTTGGCTGTTTCAATTTATCCCGCAGATCCGTTAAAATTCTTGTTTCGCATTTATTAGGACATCAGAAGCATATATAGATATTTAGATAAAAATAATACAACTGCAAAAGAATTGACTAGTTTCTTTGTTATTCATTGTTATATGAAATAGTAATACGAATGTAGACGCAACGCAACTACAAGTTCTGGAGGAAAGGGGCTGAGGGAGAACCACCCACCCAAACACTGGTCTAGTAAGAAAAATTCAGAGGAAAATTTTAGCAGCGTACCATAAAAAATGTCATGGAAAAGAAGGGTTAACGATTTACATTATAACAGAAAAAAAGGCGCTGAATAAATTTTGTTGAGGAAAATGTTAATGTCTACTTTAACTAAAGATATTAATTAACAAAACTTGTAATCCTAAACATTTTATCGACTAATTCAAAAATATGAATTTTTACTAAATTATTAGAGGGGGCTTTCCCAAAACACCTCCAGCGGTACGCCTCGGGTACCGATATTTTTGGAAAATAACTCTTAGTCAGAAGATTAGGCTGACGAATCATTAAACATATAAGGCGGCAAGAAGAACTATAAAATTCGTAATGTTTTCATAAAAATTAACAAACAAAATTTATATATCGGGTCTGAGATATAAAAACGAATATTACTCTATATATATGTTTTTTTTATTGTTATTTGCACATATCAGAGTTTATATTATGTAATGTATAAAATGAAAAACAGATTAAGTGAACGTTCAATTCGGAAATATCGGTGGTCTCATCTCGACGGTACTAAATTTTTCCGAATATTTATCCTCTAAAAACATCTCACTGTTAGAAGTGGTCCTAGCCGGGCGTGCCAGGCCTGCCCTAGGGACGAATTTTCCAGGAAATAATTTCACCCCCCTATTACACTGTTCTGCATTTTGACATTTGTTGTCGTTCCTGATATTTTGATTTTTTTTGCGTCTTCTGTAATGGGTTGAATTCAAATATGAACTCGGTTTTTGCCAATCACCCATAAGTTTTTAGAGAAGGGAATAAGAATGTAAACATAAGAAACCCAAATCATAAGCAATCTAGTGAATTTTCAAAGAAAAAAGAAACACATTTTTAAAATATACAGTTTTTATTATTTATAAAAGTATAATACAATTAAATAAATTTTGTTGTCTTTTTTCGCTTGTATTCGCCGGGATTGGTTTCACGTTTGAGGGTCCAACACTAGTCAAGATGTTTGGGGACGATTTTTCACTATATTTCTTCTCCACTTGAGCAATTTGCTGGTGAAATTTTTTGCCATATTCGAGTGAAACTGCACCTAAATTGTCGGAGAATTATTCCAAACGGTAATGAAAAAGATTTTTGTAGTTCTCCGATTTCTTGTTGCCTAGGAAGTTGTTGCATAAATTTTTGAAGGTAGCCCACGCCCAATTTTCTTTTCTCGAAAGTGTACTTTTAAAATGTTCGTCTTCAAAAACTTTTCGTATTTGCGGCCCAGCGAGCATTCTTTCTTTACGCTTTGCCTTACTTATACGCGCGAATTTCCCTCTCAGATAAATAAAAACATTTTGTTCTCTATTTAAGGCTTTACCAAAATTTTAACAAGCCCTAGATTTATGTGCAGAGGAGGTTAATACATGTTTGGTTTCTCTACTAAGGGTTCATTAAGAAGGTTTTCCAGACCGGTCACAGTCTTTTTATATAATGGCCATTATTTAACGACATAATGTTAGTTACTGGCTTTGTTGTCCCATTCGCATAAAAAACAACAATATTTGGTGTTGCACTCTGCAGTCCTCTGAGTAGTGCAATAATTTTCAGATCAGCACATATATTCCATTTGTGATCTTCGTTTTTTATGCTTTGAAGTAATATACGAATGTTCTCGTACGTTTCTTTCATATTTACAGGGAACAGATGGTTGTTCGTTTCCGTTAAACAATAAAACTGCCTGTAGATTTGTCTTTGAAGATTCAATAAACAGTCGCCACTCGGTAGGTTTATAGGAAAGGCCAAATTCGTTCGTTAAACTTAGAATATCATGACAGTAAACTAAATCTTTAACCAATGAGAAAAATGCTGCCAACATAGACACCCTTTTCCAAAATGTGGAAATTGCGGTGGAAAAAAGATTCCACTGCTGCAAACGAGATCCAAGCAGCTGTGCCTTTGTTGAGAAGATGCAAATCACGAATAAGATCGTTGAGTTCTACCTGATATTTAAAATGGAACTATTTACTGCATCTACATTAATTATCTAGATACAGGTCTTATGGCTGAGAGAATATAAGGATATTCAATTGTATGTTTGCTTTTACTAGAAAACCCGAGGATTTTTATTAAGAAAAAGTAGCAATCATCAACATGATTCTGACGTTCCCGCCCAATCAATGCCACTCCAAATAGGCTTGTAAGTACCCAATACCCATCAGGTTAAGGTTTCTGAGCTAAATGTGGCAGCAAATTTTGGGAGCCCAAATTTTGTCTTGATGGCCGACTTTTGCACCCAAAGTATAACTCGTAGGCTTTTCTTACAAGTGGGATCAGTCTTTCGTTGAGCTTTCAGTGTCACTTCACCACATATAAAACAGAAACTGTTTTACGGCGAAAATAACAATAGTACTACTGAAACGATTCCACTATTTGCACTTCGCTCGTGTATCCAATTAGGGGCACGAACGATACTTGGAGACTAGTAATCTATCGATACTTACCTAATGATTCCAAGCATTTTTGTACTCTATACTTTTTTCTCGATTCAACACCTGTATCGATACTAGTGAAACACGCTAATCGGGATCGATCGGTGATGGCGAATGCCCTCTAACACAAAATTGTTAAACAACTACTTATATATAAAATGTATAGATAACGCTCTATTTTTTGTTTTTAAAAGCTAAAAATCTTTGTTACTCAATATTAATAAAGTCTTTGATTACAATGTTTTTTTATTCGAGTTGTTGTCATATTTTGACATCTGGAATAACAGGTCAGGGAAATTTCCAGTGTAGATTTTCTGTCGGAAGTTCTGTTAAACTAATATTTCCTGAATTGTGAGAGGCTAGCTGCGCTCTCTAATGCCGAAAAAATTAAAAATGTATTTTAGAAAATGAATCTTCTTTTCTCTTTCTCTTCCCTTCTTAAATTTTAATAAAATGTAAAAGATATTTATTGAAATGTAAAAAATAATTATTTATATATTGAGGTTTGCTTGGGGCTTGCATGATAAAAGAACATCATTTTATTAATGTTGTTTAACAAACCTAAAAGCTTGTGGCAAGACTTTCACTGGTATTTAATTCGACAATACATCCCGATAAGTGTTTAGGTTTATTTACTAAATATGAATGATGTGATCCAATTAAGCCTCATATCAAACCACGTAAATATTAAATGTTTGCTTTTTAGTACATTTTTTTGGTTTGCATAAAAAATGTATTATATTTATATTTTATTTTCTGACTGTTAATCTCCAAGTTAAATCTCCGTATATTGAGAACCATAAAAAATTTAAAGAGCGATAATTCTTTGTATCTTTTGAAGTTTTAATTTCTTTTTATTTAGAGAGAGTGTGGCATCTTTTTTGGTTTGATATGAAATTTTTTATTTTAAATAGGACTTATATCCAATATCCATGTTTCCATATGAAATATGAATGAATTATTAAACCGACTTTAATTTTATTTTTACAATCTTTTAATTGAATTAATATTTAAATTGTATTTTTTCTCTTAATTAGTTAAATAATATATACAACAAGTACCGAAAAGCTTTAGTTTGTCCCGAAATGTTTTATTGCCTATAATAAAATAAACCACATTTATCACCAGATATGAAAGTTTTTCAACTTTAAGCGTTTTATAACGCTAAACTTAACTTAATTTCAAACAGAAATTCCGCAACAAGAAATTATTGCTACAGATGAAATCTATACATCCGCGTTGGCATTTATTGAACAAAAAAATGTTTTGATCTCAAAAACTGAGTCGTAGGAGGATAAATTTTAATGTCAAAAGCAATCTGAACCTTTTTTAGTATTGAAAATACTATTGGGATCACTTTTATGCAAATTTAACACTGCCTGTCGTAAATACGTACAGATTATGAGTGTAAACGCACTAAATGAATAAATAAGATAACATCAGTGGGGGCTATTCAAGTGAAGTAGGTGAAGTGCTACTTCACCAGGAAAAATAAACAAGCAAATAAACTGTACATCGCGAATAAATATTTTACTTGACCGTTGGCGGCATGTCTTTTTAGAACTTTCAATCGAACTTTATTATAACAACTATAACAGTGCTATGTGTTTACGATTTTCCTACTACGTTGCCATGACAACGCGTTCGCGATGACGTCGAGCACATGGAAGAATAATGTTAACCAACGCCATACAATGCTCTCGGTGAATTGCTAACGCAGTACACTACACCCACGTGTCGTTCAGTTTGGGGTTGTTGTTTACTTTTATTTTCGCGGATTTCGCTGCAACCGGTTAGTTCCTTTGCAGTTTACTTGACTGTTTTGTGTTATATTTATTTATGGTGTTGTTACAACTTTATTTGGTGTCGGGTTTATTAATTTAACTTAATTAAACTCCATTTAGTCGATGGAAGAAACACGATCAGAGTTTTAATCGTCATCCTGGTTTTCGGCGTACAAATGGTTATGTGGTAGTCAAATATTACAAAAATTGTTTTGCTGGCCTTGTTTACTAGTTTCCAATAAATATTCAGTGTGGAATAAGGAAGGATTTGCGGGTATTTTAAATATATGAAGGTCTTTACATAAACATGAAGACTCGGCGGAGCATTTAAAATTTGAATTAATGCTAAAAACATTTCGAAAAAATCAAAGCACTATAGCTGACACTTTAAAATAAAATGCTAAACTATATAAAATACATTTTAACGAAAACGTCCGATTTATGCGCTTGGTAATTGACGCAGTTTTGTACCTTGCAAAACAAGAGTTAGTCTTTCGTGGCTATGATGAGAGCAGCGCGTCAACAAATAGAGGGAATTTTAAAAAGCTTTTAGGTTTATTAATATCGAGAAGTTCCCAAGAACGAAAAGATCATCACGAAAAAATTAAAAATGTTTTTACTGGTGACTCGAAAACTATTCAAAACGAAATAATTTAATGCATTTCTGATTATTTAAATGATCATGTAAAAAATGAAATAATGAACACACTGATATTACGCAAACCTCCCAGTGCTCCATAATTTTACGATACGTTAATTCAGAAGGTTCAGCAGTCGAGAAATTCTTAGGATTTTATAATGTCAGCTCCGATAGAACGTCGGAGAATTTATATTTTCTATTGGATCAAATTTTGGACCAATTTGACTATAAACATAAATTAATAGGGTAATGTTACGATGGCGCAAGTGTGATGTCTGGCTAGCTAAATGGCCTTCAAAGAAAAAGAAAAATCGCCGCAGGCTGTGTTTGTCTTGCGCATCGTCTTAACCTTATGATGCAGCAAAGTTTAAAAATATTTCTAAGTGTCGAATCTTTTTTGCAAGTCTTAGTGGTATTCCTTCATTTTTTCATCACTCAGCCAAACGAACGTATGCTCTTACATCTGCATCTACGAGGCGTATACCAACAATTACAACAACGACTTAAAAATGAGCTTGATGGTCTTATTTTTGCCAATGGCAGTAATTGGAATATATCGCTGCAAGAGCATGTGAAAAAAATTAATAAAAAAAAGATGTTTTGACCAAAGTATATAACGTGTTTTCCCTTATTTTGACAATACCGTCGACAAATGCTTCAGTGGAAAGAACTTTTTTTTGCCTCAAACGTGTAAAAACATATTTAAGAAATACAATATCTCAAGAAAAACTTAGTTCTCTAGGCAATGTTTCAATTTAAAAGGAATGTCTGGAGGAGATTAGGGCAACTCATCCATTCTATGAGGAAGTTATAAATAAATTTGCTGCTATGAAGGATAGGAGAATTGATTTAGTATACAAAATTTATGTAATTCGTAAAAAAATATTCTACCCCTTCCACATATAAAAAAATTCTGGATTCAAAAATTATTGCGATATTTTCTTGCTTCATTTGCACTTCACTTACTTTTTAACCCGCGAGCCGCCACTGGATAACATTATAATGAGGTCATCGGATTGCCCATGCATAGATGAACAAATATTATATAGAAATAAAATAGTACATTGTTTTGTGTATGTATGTGTGTAACAAAATTCTGAGTCTTGTATTATTTAGTAAAAACAAAATGGTCCATGGTTTTGTATATGTGTACAATAAAATTTCGAGTCTTATTAGAATAAGGCAGCCATCATTAAATACGTACGGAAATGCACGAAATTATGATGGCAGCCGATTTCAAAACTAATTTTTTTTAGTGTATATGTTATATTTGAAGCGATTTTTACCACAAATTATTTATTTAATTTTAACTTACCAAAACGTCCTCGCTTTTCGATTCATATCTTATTATGTAACTTATCAATGCTAAAGAAATTATTAATAGGTACGGATTTATGTCACAGCGCGACAGTAAAGAATTCTCAAGTAATAATAAATAAATCTAAATATTAAGTTTTAAGGCCATAAGCAAAGGAATTGCTCATACGTATGTATATTAATCTAACATCTAAATGTAAATGGAATCAGAATTTAATCGTATCCAATGTTTTTTGAAAACATTGGGACAGGGAGAAAGAAGGCCGACAAATTAAGAAGAAATATAGGCAGGTCTATCATTTTTGACATAATTATAATAGTTACATTCAACCCATCTTTATTAATAATATTAAAATGCTATAAATGTCACAAACCCAGATAGAAAAAAATTTTAAAAAATTGGGAGTGGAACGATTTTTATCTTTTAATATATCTGGTGTTGTATACGGCTATACCATTTAATTTCAGGCCCTCTTTCCTGAAATTTCTTCCATTTTCCATTCAAATGTGAAATATAAAAAAAGATGCCGTTTGTATCGAATATTTAAATAGAAAAAATGGGACATGCAATGTATACCTATAGATGAAAAATTTTAATAAAAACAAATATTTGAGCGAGGGTGTTTACCATTGTTGTGTGTACATTTGAAATCTTTAACAACTTTTTTTGTTGACAAAGCAAAGTTAGATATATTAGATTTAGGCCGATTTTTACAGTGAAAACTACATTTGTAAAATTTAACAGAATTTATTTAGTAGTAAAAAAGACCCCGTCTTTTAAAATTAATAAAAAAGTGTCGTTTTGGGCATAATAAATTAAACTTGTCAAGAGCTTTCGGTCAAACTAGATCATTATCAGGACTGGCACTATAAGTGGCAAAATAAAAAATAATAAGTAAAAACAATTAAAAAATCAAAGACTCGTATGCAGACTAATATATGACCGTTCACAAAAGTACGTATTACTGTCAAAAAAAAAAATAGAAATATTATTTTATTATTTGAGTTTTGTAGTAAATGTGTCGTTTTTTTATGGTGGTTATGGGACTTTCAGGTAGATAATTTAGGCCGTTGCGATGAACCGAAAATATTAACTATTAAGTTGAAGTGCTGGCGTGACATTTTTTTTTCAACAAATGAAAAAAATAGGTTTAACATAAAGAATTAACTTGGGGGTTAATAAGTGCATTAGGGCTCTTCTGAGAATTTCTACTTATTTCTAAATCCTCAAAATAAACCCCTTGAGTTGATGTTGTGTAAAATTTTGCTGTTTTTTGAAGGATAAAACTGGTGTTTATTAAACTCAATATCAAAACCAACGGCAGAAGTGGATGGTCTATTGAGGAGTTTTTTAATTCTGACCTCTAGGTCTACAAGTCATACCGACATATATGAGGCATCACAAAAATTAAAGCTAAGTTTATAAACTCCACTTTTTTTGGTGATCTTTGTTATTCACTAAAAGCGTAGTTGTTTTAAAGACGACCTTGGCTGTATCGCTACAGCCGTTTAAAATGTTAGCTATCTTTTCTGAGCATGATCCTAGGAAATAGCAAATATTTATTGGTTTTTTAAAGGTTCAGTGGGAAAAGCTTGGCGTTTCAGTTTTTTAAAATTGATTTTATTAACTATTTTATTTACGAGATAAGGACTGTATCCGTTATTAACTACGATTTGCTTAATAAGTTCCAATTCCGCTTTTCGATAGTCAGTTGAAAGAGGAAGTGTCAAAGCTGTATAAATATATATAACTATAAAATGAAGACAATTTAAACAAAAAGAATGATTTGAGCTTTTATAAATGATAAGCAGTATGTGTAGCAGTGGCGGCTCGTGGATTTAAGAACGGGTGAAGTGCAGCGTGGCTAGATGCACAGCGCCGCAGGCGAACATTTTTCGCGGTGCCACCCCCAAAATGGCTATTTTTTTTTAACTTTTTTATAATGTTAATTATCCATAGCTTTGGAGCGTTTTTTAATACTTAGGGAAAATAATATGAATTTATAAGATTTTAAATATATTTTTTGTTATTAAACTGCAGCAGTTTTACGCCGCTCCCACCTCTATTTGGCTTACGGATATTCACCATTGCGTTGCCATAGCAACTGCCGTAAACAAATCTAAGCGGGAAAGTCGGCGTGCAGGGGAAGTCTGATGCGGAATTTGTTACTGCTGATTGTGATTCCTCAACGGGTCGCTCTTATGAAAAGGTGTACAGCGCGCTACATTTTTAAGTCATTATTATTTTTTGAGGATATAACGCACTAGTTTCGATAAAAAATAATGGTATAATTAAGTAAATAATGTGAATTAATATAAAACATACTACATTTTTATAATAAAAATGTAGATTATAAAATGCTTATTATTTTAAAAATATTTTTATTTTTAAGTAAACTGATTGGAAAATATATGTGAAGCGGCGCTTCACCCGCGTCCTCTGGCGACTCGCCACTGATGTGTAGGTTTTCTGTATGTTAAAAAATCCAATCTGCTAGGAAGCTTGGTCATTTTGACATCCAA
This sequence comes from Kuschelorhynchus macadamiae, assembly GCA_030620095.1. NCBI lineage: Eukaryota > Metazoa > Arthropoda > Insecta > Coleoptera > Curculionidae > Kuschelorhynchus > Kuschelorhynchus macadamiae. Next base: position 241,785 of record JAUTXW010003543.1, on the reverse strand, counting down.
AAAATTTATTGAATTATTGGACTCTGATTCGATGGTAAGTTTTATGTTGTACAGTGTCACCAGTGGTAAAGTCCGCAACATATGGGAATTTTTTTTATTTTCACATCTAGTTACAATTTGACTACTACATATGTTTTTTTTATAGGTTTTATTAATATTTTTTTATATAATATGAAATGGAAGCAATTTATTAAATATTACAATATTTGAATACCCAAGCTTAAGTTTCTAGATTGCCACGTTTTTTTATAGATTTTAATAATATTTTTTATATATGAAATAAAGGCAATTTGATAATATTACAATATTTTAATACCCAAGTTTTGAGTTTCTAAATTGCTAAGTTTCTTATTCGGATTGTAATCCTCTTTTTTATATATTATTAAATAAGGGTAGTTTCTAGATTGTCACGGTTTTTTTGTATAGATTTTAATAATTTTTTTTTTTAAATATAAAATATAAGCATTTTATATTATAGGTATTAGTTTAATTTAATCCATTTCTTCATCCAAGACAGAGTAAAACATTATAATTTAAAAGTTGTGTCAGGTATTTTCAATACATAGGATACTTGCGTAAGGTGCAAGATCTGTGAATTTTTCTTTGGGTATATGTGTACCAAATTGAAAGTTAATCTATTCAGAAAACACACACCAATTTTTTTATCGTTTTAAATTATTTTAAACCATTTTAACGACATCAATTTGTTGAATTCCTATTGTAAGATAATATTTAATATTAAACTTTAACATTTTAAATATTATTAAATTTGATCTTTGATCTGTAAAAAACTTAAACCATTTGTGCATATTAAGTATAAAATAAATAACTGATTATAAATTTAATTACATTTAGTTAAATATGTCTTACAAAATATTTTAATAAAACTCTGATCAGTAAAATAAAAAATATTTCGAATAATTCCCTGAGTTTTCCGCCCAATGAATCAAAAATCCAGGAGTAATCCATCTAGCTGTTAGCTGATTTATACTTTCGTGATAATTCCACAGGTATCGATTGCGGTACCGCTGACTGCTCCCACAGTCCCATATTTCATTCATATCATTAATGATATAATTCGCTGTTTGGATTTGGGCTCAATTGCTTCTGTTTTATAAGATCCCGGTCTGGAACAATGTCTGGGCGTAAAGATGTTCTGTTCATTAGTCTGATTAGTGAATGTATTTGATTAGTGTTTGAAATTTCAGTTTTTTATTTTTTATTTAGGTATAGGTTAATTAGTCATTATAGCAGTATTATTAAAAGTTGACTTGGTGTCTGTCTAAAGATTCGAAATATACAGTAAATAAAGGCAAATAAATATATAAATATATATAATATAAATGTTTTATAATTTTCATGTGTAATTTTAGAACTACAGCTAATAAAACTAGAAAAATATCATGTACGTATTTTACCTGAAGTAAATAGGTATAAAATGCTTCTCCATTTATGAGATGAAAAGAGTGAAAACGTCAGAGACGTGGCTGGAGTGTGGGGGGGGGGGCAAATTTATTTTCTCCTACCCAGAGAATAGTTTCTATACAGAAATAGACCTTTAAAATATATTTTCGTCGTCAATATTTTTTTAAGCGACATCTTTAACAATTTTATTTTTGTAACCCGGTTCATTAGTCAATCCCGTGTATCTATTATTTCAAATAAACTAAGACGAGACTCAAAACTTTGAATCTAAAATTTCAGTTTTAGCGACAGAGTTGGAAAATGTTCTTCAATTCTATACAGATAGAACACAATCAAATAAATGCTTTTCGGCAAAATTGTAAATTGGCGGCTAAAACCTTCTCGCCCCTCAAGTTGTCAAACCGCAGGTAGAGATGTTGAAATGAAATAATGATTTTTGTGTTTTTCTACTTATAGGATATTTAATAGATATAATAAACATTACGCGTCTATAGAAATCTAAGGCAGAACCAAGAAATTAGGCCACAGGGGCTAGGATCTTTTAATGTGTGCGACCCATACATGTAGAACAAAAAAGATAGTTTCCTTTTTTTTTTTTTTAAATTAAAAATTATATTAAAACATATCGGTCAACCTAGATCATCACCAGGACTGACATTTTCAGAGTACAGAGACAACAGTCAAGAAATATAAACAAGTACCAACATTAAAACAACAGCAGTAATATAGAATTAGACAATTAGACTTCCTGATAAGAGAGGATCATTTTAAGCCATGCCAATAAACAAACTAAACTGATAAGTTGGGGGTTTCCTGGATTTATTTTCCGTTCTCGAACTGTATGAGTGAGTGAGGAGCAGTTTAACTTCGACGTTTTCAATTTCGTATCAGAACCGTTTTGACCACGCTTAACTTTTATTTATCTGTAATTGCTTGTCTGGTTTAAATCCAGTAATGAATTTTCTGCCAACTTCCTTCCACACAGTCGATATTTGAAATTTACATGCATAAGCCTGACAATTTTAACTTTCGTATACAAAAAGTGCATGATGGCGGCTCTTATATGACGGAAGACATTTTTGTTGTCGATCCCTAGCAAATTAGTAAAAAAGATTACGATTTTTTGAAAATTTAATACGATATTGTCAAAGATGGTTGTTTCCACCATTTGTCAAATATATATCATGGCATCTTCTCCTTATGTTAAATATACTTGACCTTCGTGCCAAATATATTTGATTTGGGGGTTTAGTAAAACTCAAAATCCAAAAAACATCTGTCGATCTCTATTGGTCTCTTCTATAAACCTTACATCGGTAGAGCTAATTTCTCGCCTGGCTTCTTACTTAAGGTTCGCATAGCTTGTGATAAGTTCTTCGTTTACTTAATAATTATTTACTGAAAGTAACATCCTACATTACTTATTTGATTGGGGAACATAATACTTTGCTTGAAGAGCTTAAACTGATGAATACTATATCGAACAATTACATAAATGTTGACAAACAAAAATCTTTTTTGGCTTTTTCGCAACTGAATAAGAATATTTAACTTTAAATTAATTGAAGCAGATATTTAATATAATTACATACCTCAACATGTAGACTAGTCTGTCTACGGAATGTTTCGATACATAATATAAATAATATTATTTAAGCAAGCATAAGAAATTATATCATTTACCTTAAGTTTTTATAGACACATAGTAGTTGTACAAATACTTTCATCCTATCGGGACTCATCAGTGCGCCGATCGTAAGAGAAAAACATTAAATAATAGAAACGAATTGATTTCAAAATTTTAAAATGTGTCAGTTTGTTTGACATGTAACCTAGATATGAAAAAAATGATAGTTTGCAGCCATCTATAACGTTATTTTTAAATGTGTTCAGATTATTTGTTGCGTTTAGATTGACAGACAAAAATCTTTTTTGGCTTTTTCGCAACTGAATAAGAATATTTAACTTTAAATTAATTGAAGCAGATATTTAATATAATTACATACCTCAACATGTAGACTAGTCTGTCTACGGAATGTTTCGATACATAATATAAATAATATTAAAATAAATAAATAACGTTTTAGATGGCTGCAAACTATCATTTTTTTCATATCTAGGTTACATGTCAAACAAACTGACACATTTTAAAATTTTGAAATCAATTCTTTTCTATTATTTAATGTTTTTCTCTTACGATCGGCGCACTGATGAGTCCCGATAGGATGAAAGTATTTGTACAACTACTATGTGTACTACTATATCTGCTTCAATTAATTTAAAGTTAAATATTCTTATTCAGTTGCGAAAAAGCCAAAAAAGATTTTTGTTTGTCAATCTAAACGCAACAAATAATCTGAACACATACATAAATGTTACTGGTGACATATCGACGACTTGGTTAATTACTTCTAGGTTACTTTGGTTTAGGAAGGATATGTCCTGGCTGCCAGAGGGGGGTTCTAGGTGGTTTTAAGAACTCCTGGGCAGCCAGCAGGAGAAGATCTGATTCACCTGCGGTCGACCACTTCCTTTGGGGCCCCCAGGTTTATCAGGGGAAAGGTAGATTTGAGACCAAGGCAAAGTCTGATTCTGACAGGGACCTGTAGTCCAATTTATATTTAGATATAGATTTAAAATGTTATATGTCTGATTCTAATCTTGAAACAAAATTATACTGATCTTGAACTCTAATCTCTAAAAGTGGATGTTTTTTTTGAGAGAAACATTAACTTTTTTGCCCAAATTCCTTGCTCAGTACTATTAGTCTTTTTGGATCTAAGACATATTATATAAATAATATTTTAATAGGCTCTAAAGTAAAAAAAGCGAATACATGCTTACTTTATAGCAGCATTTAACATAAGAGTAAAATAATCTTTAAAATCACTGTATCTGATTAAGATGCAATATTCAGATTTTGCAGTGATACGGAATATCTTAAAGCCGAAAAAGTCAATTTTTGCAGTTACGATTTTTTGCCTCAGCAGGGCAGAAATTGTACCATTTCTATTGTTTTTCTGGATACGTCACGTCAAATTCATACGTGTTATTTTAATATAAATAAATCTTTCGAGAATGATATATCTTCTGAAAAGTGATATTATAAATCTAGCATAGATAGGTATTATTACACCCGTAAACTTCATACATATAAAATCGCCTCTGGAGAATGGGAGCGTTTTCTCTGCCCTTTGGCAGGGTCATGTCGGTCTTCCGATGATGTCGATGATGAGAATAAAAAATTCTGATCATAGGGTAACCTTTTATTGTTTCTGCGGTCCTACTGTGCGGAGGTAGCAATACGAGCGTATATATCCGTATATATAAAATTAGTTCGAACCCGTTGTCTCTCTCTCTCTCTCTCTCTCGCTTTTTTGAACCAGAAGCTGGATAGAATTTTCAGATGTCTCCCAGACCAAAGTTTAGACTTTAGAGAATGTATTTTATTCCCCAAACTTCACACAGACTTTCTTTATCCAACAATGGGATGCTGCACTCCTAATCATAAGAACGGCTACAGACGTCACGTGTCGGTTCTACCCTACCTCTCCACTCATAAGGTCGGCTCGTTTGTTGTTGGGAGGGAAAGGGCAAAAATTTAAAACAAAAATGTCGAGACTAGAAGAACGCGTTCACGGTATTGAAACTTTTTTGTATAAATACGCAATTTGTATACTTTGTTTTTTACGCAAAAAGTGATAGATAGAAAGAACTTTGGAGATGTTGTTTAACTTGTTAACAAATTAAAATGTTTTTTTGTCCAAAGTTTGACATGTTACATGCGACTTCCCAGAAGGTAAGTGAATATTAAGAATATCCGCTTTTGTAGACTTAAGTGACCTTTGTAATTATTTTTGGTTCATTGTCGTATCTTTTGGAAAATTACCGGGTCTGAAACAAATAACGCATTTTCTTTCGAGAATATTATTTTTCACTGCCAGATTAACATTGAGGCAAATGAAAGTGGATTTTTGTTGGAGATTTTATTTTGCACCAATTCAAATCCAGGATTTGCAATGAAATCCTCTTGTTGACTGGCGACCGAATGAATAATTGCCTTGTAGTTGTCAATTTTTAGCTGCCCAATCTGTAAGTGTTGTAGCCGATCTTTCTGAATCGCTTTAGAAAGTTAGTCGGTTTTCAGTTTGCTCATATTGTTTTTTATTTTTTTATTTGCCAACTCAATCAACACTAAATAAGATATTGCCAACAAAATTAAATAACGTGGTAACTGGTAATGCAGTCTCGCATTGTGACATTGTCGTCCATAAGTATAAAACTCCATAGCAAATGTACCACCACATCACGTCGAAGCATTAATTTCTTTAAAAGGTGAACGAAGAAGATATAAATGTTTATTTTTATTGGTTTGTGTATGTTGTTGTTTTCTTTATTGAAAATCTAATTTATGTTTACTTTTTCTTAAAAATATTTTTTCCATCCTGTAACTTCTAATAGGCACAAAGTACAATAAACCAAAAAGTAATTTATTTTCAGCCTACAAAAGCAGGTATATCTATCTAATGTTCACTTACTTTTAAGGAAATATATGTTAAACTTAAAAAAACATAACTTCCTGTTTTACATATTATTTCCCTCCTATCAATTTTGACCCCAATCACTGGCAAAAATTCTTATCAAATACTCGGTATCCCTCGTGCATGTAAGTTTTCCTAGGAAAAATTGAAATACTTACTTCTAAGAAATTTGTTTAACAACTAGCTTTCGTGCAAGTGGATGAATCCTCGTCTCCTACTCGGATTTTTAAAATCAATAACATCCATGTTATTAACGAAATTACTTAGAAACTCGTTTTTCCGAATTTTTGTAGAAAAATTAGATGCACTAGGGACATTACCCACGAATATATTAACAGGACACTGACGAACATAAGACGTCAGAATATCAGGTCTAGTCACCCTACCTTAACTTAGGCATATTTTATAAGCAAGTTGCTAATCAAACTCAATATTTCTTTTTGGTGTATTCGAAAAATTAATCCATAAACATATTTGTTGTCACTATTGTCAGTTAAGAAAATCTAAAACCAGTCAAACTAAATGCGAAAATAAATTAATCTTATTACTACTAAAGCAAATTAATGATTATAATCTATGTAAAAATAATAAGACAGATTCGAGTTTACCAATAATAAGACATTTTAAATGAAACAAAACGAAATTTTCCAAGCGAGCAGCCGCAAGAACATAATAAACTTATATATATACGATAAATGATTTTGAATTGACAATGATAGAAGAAATCTAAACAAAAATATTCCTGTTATTTTAAAAACAAATCCGTTTGTTTCTGTGGTTCTAATTTAGAATAGTAGGTAAGTAGGTAGAATTGTTACATGTTTGATGTTATCAATAGATTATGGAAGCGAAAATTCGAAATAGAAAATAAGAGCTATTTATAAATAATTTTGGCAAGAGAATTTTTGTACAATTCTTCGAATTACTTAGTTTAAAAGTATTTTAAAATATTTTTCCTTAAAATGTCCTCACAACAGCTAACTTCCAGTAGCGGCCTTAAAATCGGCTTAAAAGTAGAAATATACTATTGCTGTTAATTTATTAACTAATATTGCATACCTATTTAGAATAGTTGAAGTTGATTGAAGTATAATTCTCAATATTCGAGATATGAATTGTTATGAATACTACTGCTATTTAAACCTTATTTGTAACAGCTGACTATATTTCTCTATTTGCAGGTAAAAATTGATTTTGTTGACAATGCACCCACATGCGCAGATTCAAAATTTTCTTCACTTCCGGACATAACTATTCTTTTCCTCAGTTATAATTAAACATTATTAATTATTAAAGTATTTTTGAATAAACGTTATATTGAATAGATAAGTAAAGGGTAAATTAATATAAAGGTACGCTTCTACATTTACAGATGATCTTACCAAGTTTACTAACATTAAATACAGAGGCATCACCAAGGAGAGCTAAGGAGGGGGCAGCATTTGAGGCAGTTAATTAAGTTGAGTCAAGCTCAAGCCGCCAACCAACATTAGTTTTCAATAACACTCCGTTATGACACATTTACAAACAATGTCAAAATGACAAAATTTTGCCTTGATTTTTTTATTCAAGGCAAGTACCTCTCATTAGCAACATGAGCAAGGCTAGTTTAAGCATTGGTCTAGGGACTCTTCTGAATAAACATATTTACAATCGTATGTTTAAAAATTGTATTTTTTTCTATTTAAATTTCTTAACATCCTGTATAAGTTTTATTGGTTCTCTAAATAACATAATCAAATGAATTGAACTTAACGACACTTTTCTAAATTTATGGTATCCTAATACGTAAGGATCTTTTAAAACATGCCAATCTTTGGAACAATTTCGAGTGTGTCCGTGTGTGTGTGTCCAAGTAGTTGACAGTTGATTTTTGGTTGAAAATATGTAAAAATTATGTTCCTTGGAGCCCGAGTGCAAACTGCGCATCGGTTGATGTATTTACAACTGGCAAAATTTTTACTTCTTTGCCTTCCCAGCTTTCCTATTAACTGATAAAGTAATAATAAACAAAATTCATACGGACAAAGCCACAGGTATACTTGTAGTTCCTAACTGGCCAACCCAACATTGGTATCCAGTTTTCTTAGACCTTTTAATAGAAAATAAAAAAAACCCTATAGTTTTTCCTTCAAATAATAAACCTTATTTATTTATTCTCCTTTTAGAGAAAAACATCCCCAACACAGGCCTCTTTCCTTTGCGGCAGGGACATTATTTGGGAGTCATTAAAGCAAAAAAGAATTCCAAGAGAACCTATCATAATACCATGTATGTCAGAAAACATACTCAAACAATACACTATATGCTATAAGAAATGGTGGGATTGTAGTTTTAAACCTAATTAAAACCCTTTTATACATTTAACTCGTTGCATGTTTTCCTTTTGAAAATATTCAAAACAGGATTTTCTTATTCATCACTTAATTGTCATAATTATTCTTTTCCTTAATTTTTCCTGTAAATTCTGAAGATGAACGGATTTTAAAACGATTTTTTAAAGGAATATATAATAAAAAAACAACTACTCCTAGATACTCGGTAACTTAAGATCCCCACCCCATTTTACTTTATTTAAGTAAACTTTTTTCCTTTAGAAACTTAAAAAACTTACATTAACAATTATAACTTTTTTGTTCTCAACTTAGATCATAGAGTTCACACTATCTTAAAATTCGAATTTCAGACAAAATAAAAACTTCAGGTATTAATAAAAACATACCTTATTTGTTTTTTTTAATAAACTGGAGTTATGTGTAGCCTCAACATTACAATAATACGTAAGAGTATCATTCCTTTCAAATAATGATAGTTTAATTATTACTCACAAACGTCCCTAGAGTATTTCTGGGCAAACTATAGATCAGTTAAGGAAGTCCTAGACAAAAGTAGAAACACGGCAATATTCAAACGTCATAGTGCTCGTCATGCTACCACTTCTGATGTCTTTAGATCTAGTTTAAACATATATACAATTATAAATACAGCTGGGGCGACAGTAAAATATTTGATTTTTAATTTATTTTATAAATTATATTTATCTAGTAATCCAGAAATGTTTGCAATATAATCATTGTTTTTAAAAATTCTAAGATTTAGTTACGGTTGTCTATTTACCATAGATGATTAAAAGTTTGCACTTAATCGCACTGAACGTTATTTTGTGAACATCTACCATACTATCATAGAAGGACGGAGAATGGAAATGCGAAGAATAATTATACGATCGATTGACTTACCTGTAAAGAAGATCAACCTTAAATATTCCGGCAGATAATAGTAGTCTTTCATGTACTGAAGGGTCGAATAAGGCATATCCGTAGATTATCTTTTGAGCCGGGCAATTTTTAACTGTACCATATTCTTGTCGGATTGTAACATTTTATATCAGTATAGATCTTGTTATTGTAGAAGTTAAATCAAAAGAATAATTTAATAAAAATGACAATTATTTATAGGTTAAGTAAGGATGGGTTAGGTTTGCTGTAAATAAAGTGTGCGGTAATGTATTAATTTTATGAGAATTGAACAAAAGTCCGGGTCTTTATTAAAACAAGGATTTTTTTAACATAACTTATATAGTTAGGTTCGTCGATAAAACCATCATTGGAGCTATAAATCATCGTTAAAGAAATAACTTAAGTCTTCGAAATTCAGTTATGAAATACGCGCTCACTTGATTGTTTATTATTATTAACTTGTCTCCAAATCACTAGTATATAACTTTATTTGCCTCTACCTGAGGTTCCGGAGACAATTTTTCTATCTCAGTTTTTGAACCCTAAATATAAAGATTGGGAGACAACTCGGTTGCGTCTGATTATTCGAGCATCATAGTCCTTCTATGATAGGGTCCCTCCCCCGGGATCACACTGAGCCCAAGAGGCTGGGATGTTTTTATTTACACGTTATTTAAACTCAGTGCGTCGATAAGCTCTAAAATAAAACCTGCCATACTATTCATAGAAGGACTATGATCCTCAAATAATCAAGATTGATCTTCCTTAAGTAGTCGTTCAGTCAAACGACGATTACGATGTCGCTCTTTTTAGAGCTTATTAGGCCACCATAGACTAGCGAGCACCGTGTTGGGTAAAAGCACAATTGGAATTACAGAAACAACTACTCCGCTGGCTAATACCACAACCGGCATTGCATTATACTGTTGATTCCTGACTTTTGTTTTCAAAAATTAAGGGTCATATGGGGATTACCTGGTAACATTTTTGTAAAAAAATGGCGGCCTAGTGAAATGTTAAAAAAATTATTACTAAAAAGTATTTAGCCAGTTTATGTCAAATTTTGTTTTGTATTATGTAGGAATTAACTAGTAAAATTTTGGCGGCCTAATATAGTATTTTAAAAATCCAACCTGTAAAAGCTACTTAATGAACTGATTTCTAAAAAAAACTACTGATCAGATTGACTTCGAATTTCAGTCAAAAATTAAAGCACATATGGGAATTACCTGGTAAAATGTTTATGCAGCAGTGGCGGCTCGTGGTGAATTATATTGGGAGGCCAATAACAAATTAAAAAATAGGCATACTTAACATAAAATGTTCCTTATTATCTTATCTTTAAATTGACCTTTAAATTCTCTTGAAGTTCAGGTCTACTCTTCGTTCTTTAGAATTGGAAAAATGCTGAATTACACGTTCGTTAAAATTGCACGCACATTCCTTTTATAAACGATTTCTCGATACTTACATTTTCATTAAAATCTCTAAGGGATTTTCTATAAGCTGTGTCTACCTGAGTGCGAATATCAACACTTCCGACCGTAGCATAGTTCACCGAACATATATATATATATATATATATATATATATATATATATATATATATATATATATATATATATATATATATATATATATATATATATATATATATATATATATATATATATATATATATATATATATATATATATATATATATATATATATATATATATATATATATATATATATATATATATATATATAGGAAAATTTCGGATAAAGGAAATTTACCGATTTTTTTTTGATGTACACCAAAATCACACCCGTCACACAATTTTGATTTTTTAGAGCAAACATAGCTTAGAATACTCACGGAATATAGACAAAGCGCTTGAGGTTTTATCAGAGCCGTGCCTATACTCCAGTGAGGATGAATGTTTGGAAATCACCAACAATATTTTTAACTTTAAGACTTTATTTGGGGCACCTCAATCGACTCAACTAATGAATAAAATAAACTCCCCTTGAAGCCTTTTCTGCCACACAATTTAAAAAACATTAATTTTTCTTTTTCGCTTGACATAGGTGAGGGTTCGAACCGCTGACCCCCCCCCACGTCCTCTTATCAACTAAAATTAGTCCAGACTTTTGGCCTATTACAAATAACCATACATATGTAAAAATGCATGACTTTTAAACACATTTCCTATTTTTTGTCTTTATTTAAATGCAACCTCTTTTTTCTATCATATGTTAAGTGCATTCATAAATATTTGGAGCATGAAAAAACTGTAGCCTAGAAACTACCGTGAGTTACTCAATAAATCTTAAGCGTTATTGGAATGACGTAAGTAGAGTAACGACTTTATCCCTAACCGAGGACCTCGTTAAAATCGTAGAATGGGGAGCAAAAAAAACCTTGCCCAGTTTAGGGCCCTTAGACGTAATCATGTTTACTGTCTCACAAAATATCTTCCAGTACCCACACCATTCAAATGAATAATCAAATTGTTACATGCAGTTTTAGTTCTACACACATGTAACTTTAGTTAACATCTTTAATTAACCAATTTAGGCAACAAAATGTTTGAAGCTAAAGATTCGCTAGCAGGATCACAATTGTCACGGCAGCCGCGAAGAATTTGGGTTTTCTTTTCGGAGCTCGAACATACTTTCCTTCTTCCAACTTGTATACCCTTTACACTTCGCAAATCATTGAGTTGCTCGCAAATATGAGAAGCAGCCTCTCCTTCAATTCTTAATATCCTTGACTCTGTCCAAAGAAGAGCTATGTCGCCTGATTGATGATCCAAATATCACAAGGAAGCTTACAGTGGCGGATTTAGAGGGGAGGGCGAAAAGAGCATCCCCCTCCCTGCCCACTAAGCATACCCTGGTTACAAATTCATGTTTAAAATAAACATTGCATCAATTGAGAATCGTAATTCGCCACCGCCTGAGCGGGCCATGTATTTTTTCGCCCCTCCCTAGACATCATCCTAGATCCGCCCCTGCAAGCTTGCACTAGAGCATCGTAGAATTGTGGGCAATCTGTTTTTGTTTTATAGATCTTACCACGGATTCTTTTCTGATTAATTATCATCCATTATGCCCTCCTTAGTTATTCCTGTCAGGGAGACAAGAGCATCAGATCGACGCATCCCTTCACGGTCTAACTGCAAAGACCAAGGTCATCCCACTATATATGCTCCTTTATTACCAGATTGTCCCTATTATGGAATGTGTTAAATTCCTTTCCATCTTCTCTTAATCTAAAAGTCTCTAAATCCCAATAAACTTTCCCACTCTTCACTTAAAGCAACCACGATACTTAGTACTAAGGCCTTCGTGGTCTCATCATAAATAAAAAATGCCAGACACGAAGTAGAAGGCACTCTTTAATCCAACAATTAAAATGAATGAATGCGGTTTCTCAAAAGTAACAAGCCTTGGTTTAGAGCATTTTTAATACTCGAAAGTTCCACACCTTGTATTTCTATTCGCTTTTATTACCAGAAACTATCCACATCGTGTATTTCCCTTCGCCTTTATTAAAATTAACTAAAAGCAACACTGCAACACTTCTCCTCATCGACATCCCCACGTAATGATATTCGGAAAAATCCGAGCCCCTTCGAAAACTCCGGTCCCGGGGGAAATCTCTCCAACCCCCTCGAGGCGCCTGGTTATGTGGTTGTTGTTGTTTTGTAGGTTATGTATTGGACATAGACATAAAGAAATTGTTGTTTTTTTTTTGATCGGACCAACAAAAGCTGCTTTTCTTTTACTTTGTTAAAATAATTTAAAAATGCCAATTTTTGTCCAAAATTCTTAACAGATCATCGATGCGACACAATCGAAAACGAAAACGTCTATATAAGTGGGAATATATGTAACCATGGATCATTACCAGTGGCAACTCGTGGTCAACTTTTCAGGGGGGTCAATACATACAAACCACAAAGAGTCATCTGAAAAAATCAGAGACACGAGACAATAATATGCCTTTGTTACTTCGCAAGCGCATGTCCAGGCACATAAATCGTACATATTTCTACGAAAATAACGATTTACTTCTTTTTTGTCTTTACCTGTTTGCTGAATTTTAAATTTCGGCAAAGGTGGGCTACTGTTCTTAAATTCGAGTCGTTTCTCAAAGTTCAGCTCGCCAATATAATTGAAAACGGATTATAAAGTCTTAATATTCTAAAACACTGTGGCTACCTTTCTTTAAAACATTAGTTTAAACCACAAAATCAACAAACAAAATGTAAAATCTTCAAAATAAAATCTATAAAAATACGCAATCGTAACCACAACCATTCACACGATCCACATTAAAAATATTTAAGTTTCCTCGGCGTGGCCGTCGACCCAAACTTTGCCAAAGTATCCGTATCTTACCTATGCCCCCCTATGCGTATTTGATCGAGAACACTCGGGAAAAATTCGCCTACGTTTATAACCACGAGGTCAACGCGGGCCGCCAGCCGTGATCGATTCTAAATGAAAGGAAACCTCCCCGGAGATCGCGGTACGAGGCATGGATAGTATGTCGCGGAATTTAGAGAACGGTCAACAAATTTATACGCTTAGAATAATAGAGGGAATTTCCCAATTTAAAAAAAATTGAAAAAATATAAGTTATGTATTATTTTATTTATTTGTTTCTGTTTGGAAATATTTATTGGGGGGTTATGGACTATTTGACCTAATGGAGGAGCCGCCATTAATCATTACAACAATTACAAGGATTTTAAAGTAAAAGTATTGTCCAACCGTTTACTTTAGAAAGGGTAACTTTCCCTTAATGTATAACAATATTCTTCATGCGGATTGCACTGAATTATACAACTGTTCTAATATAGACTTAGCTTGTGAGAGTTTTTATTGTAATCTTAATAGCGTATTCATCCAATCTATTCCACATAAAATAGAAGGAGGCAGTACACTTCCTGGTATACCAAAGATATTACCGGTCTTATTAAAAATAAAGAATATGCTTATAAGAAAATAGAAATTATTTAAAACTCATCATAACATTTTTAAAAACATTCGAGCGAATCTAAAAATGTTAATAAAAACTGAATTTAAAAAAATTTTATTCAAAAAACTAAAAATAACATTCTTAATGACAGCTCTGAGTTTTAGTTCTTTATTCAAACAAAAAGGGGTCACTCAAGAATAGCGGGTATTATACGAGATAGTACTGTTGAATTTGTCTCTTCACAGTCAAAAAGCAAAAATATATAATTTTTGCATGTAAGCGGCCTACGAGAAGACATTGCTTTTGATTGTGTCACAGGATACTCCTCCTGCGATCGATTTCTGGACCTTTACCCTCATCAGGCAGGCTTGTATCCTTGTATCTCAATTAAGAGATCATCGATGCAACAAAAACGAAAACGATTTTTTACCATTTATAACATTTATTATGTGTTTTTTTTTTTAAGATTTGATATAATGTTTTTTGTGTTCATAAATATCGCTATATGGAGAAAAATCTATTTGATTTTGTTTAATTTATTTTGATCCTGGATAAGGTTTCTGTTATGTTTTTTGTTACCTTTTTATCATATTTATGAAAATTAATGTTATTAACAAAAATTTTTCTCTTTTGCCCTCCCCCCAAAAAAAAATCCTTCATTTTTGTGCAAAATTTGAAAACCAAATTTTGATATTAAATTTTGAAACATTTTATTAGACTTACATTTTGTTTCATGTTTCATGGTTTGGATTTTTACAACAATTTTATAATTTTTGATCGGTTTTTGAGCTATGAGCGAACAGTCAGAGAGTTTGACGCGACATACCGACGAAAATGGAAGAACATATTTTTCAGCATCTAATTCTAGAGATGCTGAAACGTGAACATCTGAACAAATCTCGGAAATTCATTTTTTTCTCATAATTACAATATTTTTCTCAATCAAAGGAAGTAAAAAAAGTCAGCATTACAGCTTTGTATTATAGTATCTATACCTAACTAAAATAAATTATGGATTTTTGCTCTCGTATCGTATTGAATGTAACTGAACTTAATAATAATAAAGAATCTATTATTTGAGTAAACTTAAACTTCGATCACCCTATGTTATCCTAATAAGTAAGAATCAACTAGAACATGCCAATCACTGGAACGATTTCTAACGTGCACCAGTTAGTCAGTTACTTATATATTTTAGAAGATTATATAGATTATTTGAGTTTTATTTTATTCCAAAATATATATTATAGAGCCTATTATTTATTTACTAAACGTATGGAAAATATATTTTTACCCGACTGTCCATGCATGCAGATGATGGTTGATAGTTGATCGTAATGTGGTTTATGCGTTTAAAACAATATTTTTAAGCGGTTTCGATGGTCAATCCGCCATAACCACCATATTTTTTATTTGGCTGACGATCCGGATGATGAGGTTTCTGTCAATGACCCATATCGACATATTACATCGGACGCAACTGGTCCAGCAAAGTGACTAGAACATCATATTAAAAAACAAATTCAATTGTAATCAGAATAATCCACAATCTAAGAATTTTTGAAAACTAATTAACATTCAAGTCCCAGACACGTACTCGGTTATTCGTACCGATGGCAACTTACTTGCACACGATTCCTCTATGGACGGAGCAATTTTGACCGCAGTAAAGGATGAATTTAAAGCCCATTCACATTGAGTTTTCTGAAATTTCGAATCAATCTTCGCAAATAGATATATAGGGGTGTAAAGTAAGTGTAAGTTACTTTGTTCTAAGGGAAATTGTTCTTTATATTTCTCCTTCGATTACAAACGCATATTATGAACATTTTTTCGAGACTTTAGCACTACGCGATTTTGTTAGAGATGGACGAGTGATGATTTTCGGAGATTTTAATGCTTCCTTTTTTGGTATTAGCAATAATGATTTTAAATGCATTGTATTATTAAATTTTTTAGATTTAGGGAATTTAACAATATAAAAAATGTCAACGGTCGTACGTTGGATTTGATATTGTCAAACATCAAATGTGATGTTACAGAGGATAAAGTGGCAATGTCAAGGGGAAATAAACACCATCCCCCACTTAGATTTGTTATAGAATGTAGTCTAGATCATTACAAAGATTTTAATTTTTGTAAAAGTTGTGTCCCATCGTTCAATAGCGTATTCATCCAATCTGTTCCACATAAAAATTAATAGAAGGAAACGGTACCCTTCCTAGTATACCAAAGATAGTATCAGTCTTATTAAAAATAAAGAATATGCTTATAAAAATACAAATGATTTAAAACTGATTATTATCAGCGGCGGATTTGCCATTACGCTTACTTATAGTGACCCAAAGCTAGAAAGGGCCCCCTCGTCAGTTTGTGGATATCGATGATTGTGAGATAAAAAACTTAATAAGTGAGCTTTAAATACATACATATGTACGTATTTATTAGTTTTGAAGTACATTTAACCATTGATTTTTTGTTATTCTCCAGAAACTCTGTGTTTTTCTCTGGATCACCTCACCAATGGAATATTATGTCAGATATTGCGAAACTACCTTTTAATTTACAAACATTATCTTCAACGAGGTGGTGCGTGCATTATGAAGCTGTTCGAGCTATGGTATATGGATTTTGAAGACTCTAAAACATATCTACTTTCTATATCTAGAAAAGATTGAGAGAAGAAACGAATGCAAAAATTTATTTTTTAAGCTAATTAAATTAGATTATGTTAAGTTGAAGATTTGGAATAAAATATTGGAACGTTTTAACAAAGTCTCTACCAAACTCCAAACACCTGAATTAGATATTCAAGAAGCCTACAATATTTTATGTCCATTAAATTTATACTTAAAGGAAGTAAGAAAAGAATCTGAAGCCAAAACCGACGAGCTAGAAACTAAAGCCAAGAGACTAAGTAAAGATATTGAGCAGGAATATAGGGACTTTAACAACAGAATAAAAACCAAGCTACTTTCTGCTAGAGAAACCCAAGTTCATTTATTTATTGGAAATGAAAAATTCAGGATCTAAATTCTAAATTAACTACTGGATTCTCTAATGAACGAATTAGATCGACGTATTGAAGCATAACACCCTATTATACATCGATTTAAATTTATTTTTGGTATTGGTGCTGTTTCAACAAATGAAAAAGAATTAAATGAAGAGATGTTTAAGCCTTTACTAGATCATCATTCTAATAATTTTGAACCTCAACTTCTACGTGAATCAATCCAATTCATGGAATATTTATCCATTTCAAACTATAAGGAAAATGTCTGCTGCTTGAAAATGATATTACTAACGCTATAACATAAGATGAAGCGATTAAAGAATACGCCACTGGTAAAGTTAGAAAGAAAAGTATTCTATAAAAGACTTACATTTCTTATATTTTTTAAAAATATATTTTCTTTTAACTGCAGTTAGTATAATAATTGTATTATTTGTATTTCACTTTTTCTCTTGTTTCTTGTTCCTAAAATAATATATTTGATTGTTTTTACATACCATATAACCAGAGTTTAGTTGTTAGATCTAATGCTAATATATACTAAACAAACATGGGATTTTTTCATTGCGTATTACTCCATATTCCAAAAATTGCATACACAATTCGAATTGTAGTTGCTTTTATTTTGGATCCATTTACGTGATTGTGATTCCTGAAATTTTAGTTAATAACAATCAAAAAAGTATAAGCGTAGGGCCCCTGAGATTGTAAACCCGCCACTGATTATTATCATAACATTTTTAAAAACATTCGAGTGAATCTAAAAATGTTACTAAAAACGGAATTTAAACATTTTATTCAAAAAACTGAAAATAATATTCTTAATGACAGTTCTGAGTTTTGGTCCCTTATTCAAACAAAAAGGGGTCACTCAAGAATAACGGGTATTATACAAGATGGAACTGTTTAATTTGTCTTCCCAGTTAATTGTTGATACTTTTTCTACTTTTTTTCAAAGTGTTTATACAAAATCCACCCAAACCAAAAACCACATTCAATCCCCCAATGTCTTGTTGGGATTAATAAATTACAAGAGTCGGACATGATCGAGGCCGCGACAAAACTACAAAACAAATTAACTTCTGGTAGTGATTCAATTCCGAGCTTAATTATAATGGACTGTATCGAAGTTCTATCCAAGCCCGTGATGTACATATTTAACTCAAATGAGTCTAATCATTTTTCTAGCTGCTGGAAGACCGCTCGCGTTATCCCTGTGTTAAAGAAAGGTGGTCCATCAGAGCTGCGCAATTATAGGCCCATTTCATTTCTTTATAATATCTCTAAGCTTTTTGAAGTATCTATATATAAATCGATTTTCAGTCAGGTTAGGTCTATAATCTCTCCGCATAAGCATGGATTCATAGATAAAAGATCATGTGAGACAAATCTGATTTGACTGTCTCGATATATTTGCTCTTCACTTGATAACACTGGCCAAGTTGATGTTGCTTATATGGATTTTCAAAAGGCTTTCAATCAGATAGACCATGGCATTCTTCTGCTGAAGTTGGACTTTATGGGCTTTTCCTCAGTTTTGATTTCGCTTTTGTATTCTTCTTGGACTGAGCAGCAGCAACAGCAGCAGCAGTTTGTAGAAATCGAAGGTTTTAGATGTTCAGAATATTTGCTATCGTCTGGAGTTCCACAAGGCTCCAACTTGCTACAAAAAAGTACAGCGTACAGAAGCGGATATTTTTCATCTTCTCTTACATTCTGGAAAGTCCCATACAAAATAACTTCACGACTTCATGATTTAACCTGTATATATATATATTATCATGGCTCGGACGAAGAAAATGTCTTAGTGCAAGAATTGAGGTGCAACATGAAAATAAAAACATCTATATATCTTAATTCGTTAACAAGATTTAAAAAATATAAAAATAAAGTGAAACTGTGGATTTTTTACAAAAACAAAAGTTGCGTTCCTCTAGTCTCGACAATTTCAGTGTCCCCGAATTAAATTTAAAAAATTAAAAATCTTGTCACCCTAAGTAAGATAAGGTTTTTTCCTTTTCCTTCCTCACACCAACAAATTCGCCCATCGTATGAGTAGAAGAAAGAAAACATGTGACGTCTATAGCCGTTCTTATGATCAGGAATGCAGCATCTCATCGTGAATAAAAAAAGCCTGGGATACATTTCTGAAAATTCCATACCAGCCTCTGATTCAAAGGAGTGAGAGACGACATGGTTTGGAATTAATTTTATATATACGGCTATACGCTCGCATTGCCACCTCCGCGCAATAGGACCGCAGAAGCAAGAAAAAGTTTGTTATCCGTAGAAAGGTTTATTATCATTCTTAAGGCCGACATGACCGTATCTGGCGTAGGCAAGGGTCAGGGCCGCTAAGAAAAAATCTGAAACCGGGAGTTAAGTACTTGAGGGTCCCTGAACCGCATGAGGCTTTATGAGGCCGCTCCTGTACTGTCTTAACAAATCCTTCTATCTCTGGGAGTTATACATCCTTCAGCCACCTGTTGGATGTGTAGCTGATTCAAGTCTTGTACTTCTTAACTTGTACTTGGTGATCATTAGGCGAGTAGTTCGTTGTAGTCCCTCTAGCTTCGTATTAGTCCATTTCAAGATCCCGAAACTGGAGGTCAGCACGGGCACAGCATAGGTGCTAATTGCTGTAATGAGATTTCTGGCGTTAAGTTCTGTCTTCTTTGAATGGACTGATCTTTCAGCTTGGTCTTTCCTTGGTTATCCTGGAGCAGTCTAGCCTGTTAGAATCCTAGGTATTTGTAGGTCTCTCCTTGGTTCATCGCTAGAACTATTTCTCCATTGGGTAGGGCTACATCACCATTAATGACTTTGCCTTTTTAGATTCACATTTTTGTATGTTACGTCAATAAGTTTGGAAAATGATGGCCAAAGGGTGAATTTTGTATATTCCTAGAGCGTCTGAGAGCCAAGAATGTGGTACACAATCAAGCGCTATTTTATAGTCTATAAATGTATGTTTGCATCGTTTTTCGTTAATGATTTAAATCAAGACTTTTTGGATCATAAACCAAATGAAAATCTGTTGCTTGATTTATAAGACGATTTATATCCCCTTTCACTTGACCTATCCCCTATAAAATTTCGTAGGTTTAATAATATTTAAAAAATTCCCGCTTTTACGTAATGAACCAGAAAGTAAAAGATAATTTTTTTAAATATTTTATTTATTTTTCATGCTTTTTCACGATGTTGACTAAAAATGCACGTGCACTCTTACATATCTATCTCTCAGTCGAATATGCACCAACAGTAGCATAATCTTGCAAGGTTTTGGAAAAATAATCTCACCAAGAATAATTTTAATCATAATACCTATATATTATAGTTACCTGTTTCAATTTTTTCCTCATCTACATACATACACATACATCTACAATTTGTTAAAAATTGTATGCGCTTGTGTATCATAATTTTTTTAAGGTTTTCATGTTATATTCATATTATATATGATAAAATGTATATGTTAAGAACAAAATAAAAGTTTTCTAGAAAAAGTTAATCAGTTTGGTCGTGACCCTCCTTTACTCTACTCTAGGTTGTGCACCCTGCCCCTCACTCTTGGTCTGGTTAAACTATTGTGTATAAAATACAAAACTCCTAGTCTATTTGGGCACCGCTTCTGGAGCCACCATTTTGAATTTTTAAATGTTAACTAAAAATTTATAATTTATACTAAATGCTGCCTAAATACCGATTTTCCTCGAATCCAGTACAAAAAGGATCATCACTCACATTCATCGGCCACATCTATAGCCATTTTTATGATCAGGTGTGCATCTCCTCGTGAAGAAAGAAAGTCTGGGAGCATTTCTTAAAATTCTATGCAGGCAGCGTCTGCTTCAAACGAGTGAAGCACGGTTCCAACTAATTTTAGATATACGGATATACGCTCTTAGACCTTCGCGCAGTAGGATAGCAGAACCAACAAAAGGTTAATATAGTATTAAAAAGGTTTATTCTGTTCTCAAAACCGGATATAAACGTACCTAGCACTGGCATAGACAAGAGGAAGGGTCGTGTCATCAAGAGAAAATCTAAGCCCGAAAGTAAAGTACTTGAGGGCCATGAGTCGCGTGAGATTTTACGATGGTAATCACTCATTAAGTCAATGGTATACTACATTTTAGGATATTATGAATTTCAAATATAACTAAAACTCCAAAAAATAAACATCAATATCCTACATCG
The DNA here is from genome assembly GCA_030620095.1 of Kuschelorhynchus macadamiae. Lineage (NCBI taxonomy): Eukaryota > Metazoa > Arthropoda > Insecta > Coleoptera > Curculionidae > Kuschelorhynchus > Kuschelorhynchus macadamiae. Next base: position 220,386 of record JAUTXW010003543.1, on the reverse strand, counting down.
TCTTTTATAAAAACAAAAAGTACAAAATAGAAAAGTAAACAAAAAACAAAATAACTTTACAGCCTACTGATACGCGTGGCGGACTGGTGTAATGCGCCCGAATCACTCAACGAGGATGATTGACGCAGGGATGGGTGCAAGATATTGACATTATAAAAACATCCATGTATTTAAATTAGAGTTTATGGTGTGATGGGCAATCGCACTCTTTTAATTACCAACTGCCAAGAGGGCAGGGAAGTCACTCCTGACCCTCGAAAGGTGCTTTGTATCTAAATCGTACGACTGTAATAATATCTACAGGAGGACAGGTGAAAAAAAAATCCCAATTTGAATTGTTTCTATATTTAAAAAACAAGCTAATGGATTTTAATTAACTTGCATTTATAATTATTAGGAATCCGTATTGATTTATCTCGAATTTATAATTTTTAGAAATCCGTTTTGTTTTACCTTGCATCTTTGCATATTCCACGGAGAGTATGGTAAAAGAAGTTATATAAAAAATAAAAATGTTTTGAAGTTTGCTGATTTGCTTCTCAGAACTTTTTTTTTGGTATTTTAATAAAATATTGTTAGTTTTAAACATTAATTCTGACTTGGTTAAGAAGCACACTACTTTCAAATTTAAGTTTTATTTTTGCTTTTAATCTCTTGCTATAAGAAATCAATCCTGAGAAAAAAATCACAATTTATTCATGCTCTTTACAAAATAAATAAATCGAGTTAAGTATGTCATCGCTAGTCATTTTTTTATATTTTTCATTATGGCAAAACATGGGTGGATTTTAACAACAAGGTTAATACTATAAGATGTATTTCGCATGTTGTTTCTTATTATAGAAATTTAAAATAACAGAAAATTTACTGTTACTTTACTTTTCCCCTGTATTGTAATAATTTCGTCTTTCGGCATTCCATTCCGATAACACACCGTATAATATACAATGGTTTAATATAAATAGAAATAGCTTTCTGGCCCTAAATGTTAACAAAACGTTCCTTCAAAATTGAAGGAAAATCGGTCCTTTTCGAAATTCAGATACATAAATCTAAAAAAAAACTGCATCATTCGTTTTTAATAAGCAGTTCATTTAAGTGTAATTTTAATAAGATCTTTTTATATAGAAATATTCTTTCATTATCAGCATCTTTACTTATCATGTCAAAATTATATGAAAAAAACTAGGCGTTACTGATTTGGCGAAATCGGGTTTTGACTAATGAGTTTTTGTAGTTTCTAAAATTAACACAGTTTATTGATAACTCATAATAATATGTATGTAATACAATTTGTTAGTGTATTTTTTTAATACCTACCTGGCTAAATGCAATCAAGTAGCTAACAAGACATGTAAGCAGATTCTTGGCAACGCAACGGGTCGATCTTTGAGCTCAACTTTGAAGTGTTTTGTCAAGTTTAATTTCTTTCCAATTGTTTGAAACATTATTCCAGAGACTTGTGAGGCGATATAGCCGGTATTAAGAAAAATGCTTCCCTCTTATGAGGAAAGTAAATACTTGATCGTAACTTTTTTACATTTTCTTAAACATATTACAAACTTATAAGTTATTCGGTTCATGGTGTTAATCATATGTTTAACAACATAAAACAAGAATATAACGGAATCTAACATTCTGAAGTCATTTGTGAATAAATGTTAATAAAACCATTATTATGAATGAAAACGTAAACTAAATATATTGTTTGAATGTAGGAATGTTCGATCATGGGCTTATAGAGGTCCTTTATAATATAGCTAGGTCAGATCTGATAAAGTGGCGTATTTTGGGACTCGTGAGGGTTGCAGCATTGCCGTATTTCAAAAACTAGCAAAAGTTTATTTTATACAAACAAATATTTAGTAAGAGTTTGCTGTTACGTCTTTACTCCGTAAAATAAGCAGCGACTGGCAGCGGGCGCCAGTACGCGCACGCCGCCAAAGTAGATTTCAGTTTGAATTACAATGCAGGATCCGCTCGCAACTATCGACATTTTGGATCGATCCGTACAGGAAAAAAATGGTATTAAAAAGAATCGATACATTTTCGATCTGGAGTATTATAATTTTTTAAATAAAAATAAATTAGAAATCTTGCCTAAGGAGATGATTAAATTTATTATTTTTAAGAAATCCGGATTAATGGAATCTTATTGATTTTAAAGAAAGCAAGCAAAGTACTTATACCAGAAGATATTTTTTTGAAATAAGAAAAGAATACTAAAACTTCTTTTAACTATTATTTTTTGAAATGTTTTTTCTGCAAGCAAGTTTATATTCCATTTACTTTTTATGGTTAAACCGAAAATTTACACCATTTTTGAACAATAAGACAAGAAATTTCAAACAGTAACTTTCCCCTTGTCATACGTTAAGTAACTTGAATTTTCTAGCATTTTAAAGATCGATAAAATTTAAACTTTTAAATATTGACAATTTAAAAAGATCAGAGCTAAAATGTATAAACACTTAGTAATTTTATCAGCACAAAATATGTACATAGATGACTTGGAATATGCACACCTGTAACTCTCATAGAAATCTGTAATTTGCAACTTAATACCATTTTAATATCTAGGGATTTATTGATTTTACGCTAGATGCTAGATGACGCCACTACCAAAGTTTACTGAATAAAAATATTATTCAGTAAACTTTGCCTCTACTAACATGTGAGCTATATAATACGGATCGAATAGTACTGATATAGCCATATGTATCGATACGTAGCACGTGTCGTTTTAAAAATATCAATACAAAATATTAAGCATCAGAGGCAAAAGTGTAGTTTGAAGTGAAATCCGGACTTCCGGCTCTTTGACGGCAGGAAAGAGGTGCAGTTTTTCGGGGTGTTTCGAGGGGCAGTCCAACGACCTTCGGGGAAACATTACTGGGGAAACGTTCTAAATAACAGTCCATTCGGTCTGAGACAGAGATTCTTAGGGGACGTAGGAATTGTGAAAATTTCCATTTTGACCCTGTTAAAGTGTCCAAGGTATCGTCAATTTTTAGTAAGCGAAAGCTATCTTTCTTTTTGACGTCATTAAGCCTGCGAAAGTCGACGCAGAATCTGGTGAAACCATCTTTCTTCTTAACCAGAACTACTGGTGACGACCAGGGACTGTGCGATGGCTCTATAATGTCTTGTTTTTCCATATCCTTAAGCATCTGGTCAACTTCATGCCGCTTTGTCAAAGGTATTCGTCTTGGAGGTTGTTTTATCGGCGCTGCATCACCAATATTAATTGTATGTTGAACTACGTTGGTTTTTCCTAAGTCGCTGTCAGACAAAGAAAAAACATCTTGATTCCTTCTTAGAAGTTCTTCCATTTTGGTCACCTGCACTTGATTCAGTAAATATTTTGATGATATCACCACATCTTGAAGTGCCTTATGGAGAATATCTGCAGGTCCTGAGAGTGGCAAGGTTGTACAGGTAGATATTGTACTAGCAGGTTGACAGGTTCCGATCTTGTCACCTTTTTTGACTTGCCGAGGATGATCTCTAACCTTCATCATTTTTACAAATATCGTGTTTCTTCTACTTAGAGTTAATGTTCTTGCTGGTAAAATTCTGCTTGCATATAGTGGGCAGTCTTGAACCGGTTCGAACAAAATTACTTCTTCTTCACCTAAGTCGTCCAGCGATGCTTTCACTACACATTCCGATCTCTCAGGTAATGTAACATCTTCCAACAAAACAACTTCTTGTATAGTAGAATCATTTCTTTGTGGCATGTTGATTACTATTTCTTCATTTTTCGTGCGGATGACTTTTTGTGGTAAGTCGAGTACAAACTTACGTTGATTCATAATGTCAAGACCAAGTATGACGTCATCCATTATGTCTGTCACAAACACAACATGTAAGAATGTAGTACTCCCCAGGCTTATTTGTACTTCATGGAGACCTTTCACAGGTATAGATTCACCATTAGCTGTTTCCAATACGTAATTTTTGTAGGGGTTTTCTATTTTACAAGTTGTTATATCGTCCGATTTTACGATGGTGTGTGTAGATCTAGTATCCAATACCATTTCACATTCCCACCACAAACCTTCCCTGGTACTACCAAGCTAGAACCATTATTCTGCAGCCGGGATACTTTAATTTTGATCGATGTTGATGATAGCCAATTTTCGCCCCTTAAAACTGGCTAATGGGAGTTTTCCTAATTATTTTCAGGAAGCCCATTGTTGGCACAGCGGCTTTGCACATATCACTCTTTCCCACATTTCCAACAACGGATGCCTTTTCTTTGCCGAAAAGATAAATACTTGCTTTCATCCTTCGGTTGCCTAGTAAGAGCCTCTTGCAGCTCCTTCAGAGTTTTCGAAATGTCTTCAATTGTGGGATGTTGTTCTGAAATATAATTTAACCCTCGTAATTTTCTTTCATTTCTGGATGTTTGCTTAGCAGTTTCATACTGAAGGGCATATGCTAGAGCTTCAGATATCTTTTTTAATCTAGCCGTTTTTAATGCTTGGTTGGTATCAGGGTTACGAAGGCCTTCAATAAAACTGCTTACTGCCAACTTTTGCTTGATCTCTTCGGGGTAGGATGGATAAGTCAAGTTAATTAGTCGCACAATATCTGCTTCGTACTTTTGAAGACTTTCGTTATATTTTTGCCTTCGACATTGAAGATGGGCTTTATAAACCTCCTGTAGATGTGCTTGACCATAACGCATTTCTAGATGGCTTACTAATGTCCCAAAGTCATTCTGTTTATCTTCGGGTATGTTCCTTAGCACCTCCATTGCTTCACCACGCAAGGAACAAACCAGTGCTCTTGCCTTTTCGGTGGATTCCCAATTATGTCCAGTTGCGGCAGCTTCAAATTGTCTCAGGTAAGTAACCCACAGCACCATCAAACGTAAGTGGTTTTATCACGTGTGATGAAGAGACAACGTCGGATTTGAACTCACTTTGGTTTCCAAATTTCTGCATCTGGGAACGTAGACTTTGAAGTTCTTACTGCATTTGGTTACGAACCTCCTGAACTTGCTTTTGCAGTTTCTTCTCCACTTGTCCCATTTCCTCTTTTACATCTTCCTTGGTTAGTGTCGTTCAAGCAACGTTTTTCTAGTGATTTCTTCTTGATTTTTTTCCATTTCTTGCATTTTTTGTTTTACGTCTTCTTGGTGCTTCCTCATACCATCTGTAAGTTCTTGCTTCCTGGTTCCTCTTCATATCTTCCTTGATTTCTTGCTTCATGTCTTCTTGATTTTTCTTCAGGTCGCCTAGTTCTCGCTTCATGTCTTCTTGACCCCTCTTCATGTCTTCTTTAAGTTCATTCTTCATTTCTTCTTGGGTTTCTTTATGTCTTCTTTAAGTTCCTGCTTCATATCTTCTTGACTTCTTTTCATATCTTCTTGGTTTTTCTGTATATCATTATGCATTGCAATAATCAATTTCATCAAAGAATTTAAATTTGCTGCCATGATTATTACAACTAGTAGAAACTATTTCTTATTTCTTTAGCTTCAACTGGATCCTTATCCCGCTTCCGACACCAAATGCTCCGGATTGGCTGGTACACAAACACGTAGTTTCTGAATGCACTCCTTTTATTCAAAACACAGGTTACAGGTATCACAAGTAAACACTGGTTATACCTAACAATCGTAACTAATGTAACTTTAAACTTGTCAATGTCAGGTTTTTAACACTTCGAAATCTCAATTAAAACTGAATCAAAATGTGGCCTCCCGGCGCGTTATATAGCCTTTAGAAAAGGATGGAATGATCTAGAAAATTCTAGAATAATCTAAATACTACAGGGTGAGAAGAATTAAGCCTAACAGAACATTCGAGAACGATTTTTGACACTATCGTCAGTCGTTACATGGATAAAAATTAAGGTAAGTCTACTTTAATAAAATAACAAATAATAAATAAATTCATCTAAATCTTAACAAATCTATAACCAGGGCTAAATTCGCCACAATATTTATTGATTTTCGGTTTCGTATACTTTTTAGTGTTGTTTTGGTTCATAGATCGTTTTCTGCTGCACCGATTGTATTCAAACTCTCAGTATATGAATTCAAAGGTACCCGACAAAATCCCGATTTTCGTGGGAAGCTAAAAAGGCAAAAAGATCAATTTTCAGACTACTAGAATGAATGTGTTTTCCATTCGAATTAGTTTTACGTTTTACTCCAAAAGTTCTGAAATTTTAACATAACGAATTTATTCCTGAACGTAATTTTGATGGGACTGCTATCAGAATAAAGGTAATTAGCGTCGCTCACTAGTGACCTAGTTTCAATTTTTGAAAAAACTCACGGATCTCCCAATTTTTGCAACCATCGGATACATTGGAAGTTATAATAATAAGATAACGTAATATATAAACCTTATGAAACATTTGGAAGTGACAATACTTAATGCGTATTTAGATGTAAAGTCAGGTACATAAAAGATTTACTGCGTTCAAAATAGTTTATTAACTAGTCAACTAGCAACTGATCTAATAAAGAAAAAATCATTATTGTATAATAACATTAAAAACCTTAATACAACTCGTGAATTCGTAAACTATATTTTCGAAAAAGATGAATTATTGTTAAATAATATACCAGAACTGTGTTCTGCATTCCAATTATTTTTGGTCCTTCCTGTAACCTGAGCTTAATCGAAAAAATTATTTTCAAAGTTGAAAATTTTTAAGAATGTCCTTAGGTCGACCATGACTAAGTATAGTTATTATTTTTAAATGTTTAGTTAATTAATTGTTTTGTGTTTATTAGTTTATCTGTACCTATTAATCTCAAAATGTATATAGTTCGTTTCTTTTTTTTATTTCTTTTTGTTACTAGAGTTGTCTTTTATTATATGTTATGGTTTTTCTTAATAAATTTATGATATTTTTTTGGAAAAATTATGTAGGGGGCCTCAAAAAAAGTCTGATGATTGGGGAAATATTGATTTTGCCATTTTAGCTATTTTAACGAGTAAATTATTGATTGTAACAGGCGACACCTTAAAAACAATATTTAATATTTTTTATGTAAACATTTGTAGGTAGAAAGCTTTAATTTAAAAAAGAAATTCAAATGGCAGCTGCTGACAAAACTCGCTATTTGTTTTATAGATTCGACGATAACAGGGGGATGAAATTACCTCCTGGAAAATTGGCCCTTGGAGCGATGCTTGTGCATGCATGCACGTTTGGCAATAAACTCCAATATGTGCAAACAAAAATTGAAAAAAAAACTCAGGTATAGAGTAATAACCGTTTTTTATACCTCAGGCTTCATATATAAATTTGGTTTCTTGATTTTATAAAAAATGTAAAAATAACGAATTTTATAGGTTTTCTTGTTGTCTTGTAGGTTTAATGGTTTACGGATTATTTTCCAGAAATATAGGCACCCGAGGCGTACCGCTTTTGGGAAATCGTAGTAAAATATCACAATTTTTAAATTATTCAAAAAAATGTTTGCAAGTTTTTTAATTAATAGTTTTAGTTAAAGGCATTAACATTTTCATCAGCAAAATTAACACAGCGCCTTTTTCCGGCTGTAATGTAAGTGGAAAACCCTTTTCCACGGGCTAGATATAGGGGCCTGGGGATTTAAGTATTTAGGGGCCCCTGAGACGTGCCAAAAATAACTGATGACTAAAAGAAAAAAGTGCTAGGGCTTGTACTCCGCTGATTTGGTTCTAGGGCTTTAAGTAATCGAGGGCCCTGAACCGCGCGAAGTTTTGCGACCCCACCTTTACAAGTAACTGATGTATGGTAAATCCCCGCAAATTCAGGCGCTGGCTCTGTGCTGGGATCCCTGCTTACCACAGAGCCGGAGGACTATAGCCCCCGTAGCCCCATCCCATCGTTAATCCGGACCTGTTTTTCTATAACAATGTATTATCTGTCTTTTACGACATTTTCATCTAAAAAAGACCAATCTTTGGGTGGGTAGTTCCCCCTCATCTTCTGTCCTCTAGAACGTGTAGTTCCGTCTCTGCTGATAATATTCGTATTACATAAAAAGCACAATATTCTATTTAAAAAAACTGGTTAATTCTTTTGTAGCTTTATTAACTTTGTGTAAGATACCTATATATAATTCTGATGTCCTGATAAAAGCGAAACAAGAATTTAACGGATCTGCGGGGCAAATTGGAACAGCAAAACGATGAGAGGCTGTCCGTTCGTTTGATTGCAGAGACATTCATTCACCGTTGGACTTTTTCGCAGAGGCGACGCGAGGTTTTGCGGGGTCGTGGGCTAAAATAATTTAGCGGGACTGCCCTTCAGAAAATTTCTGTTTTTGTAATTCTATTACGATCACAAGCATAAACGGATGGTTTAAAGAAAAAGGCCATACCTTTGCTGTTACATTAGTCATTGGCTTAGTGATCTACCCATGCCTCTCGTCGGCCCTGCTGTTTTGACCAGAAACAATGATCTTGAACAATAACAGGTAAAACATTTAAGTATATTTTTAAGTGATTAAGATTATAATTGCGTAGTTAGTGTTATTGTTTATTGTATTTTGTTTTTTTTTCTTTTTTTTTATTTCTAATTGTTTTTAGATAATGAAGATTATTAATAATATATATTGGAACTGGTCCACAATCTAGATTAGAATCAGAGTCTAGCGCAACGCAAGTCAAATCACATTTATAAAATATTCCCAAATCATTCCTAGACGAACTAGCAAAGACTTTCATTCCAATAGAAGCTTTAATGAAATTATCAATTTGTCAATAACCTCTAATTTAAAATAGTCATATCTTTTGCTAAAATTGTTCATGGCAAAACACGAAACTCATCCAATGTTATTAGCTATTAAGTTCTTTAAGTTAGAATTAAGGCAAGCGCTCACTAGCCGGAGCCGTACTCGTCGCATGCGTCGGAGATATTAGTATTTCGTAAATGGATATTCAAACGTAATATGAACTTATTTTTAGGGATGAATTAAGGTAACACAAGTTTTTTAATCTTCATTAAAAATTGCCTAAATACAGCGTTCTACGATTATACGTTTTGAGCCACAGGTTTGTCAAACGAAAAAATGTTATAGACAGAAGTTGCAAACAATATCATTTTATGTATTAATTTTTTTTATACGGGAAACTGTTTAACAAATAGCCACGAACATTAATGTTTTCTAAAATGGAAGCTTGTGCACAACCTCCTTCCATTAGCGCGCGCACGATTTTGTTCAGGGAGGAGGCAAAAACAAATAAAACTTTTCCCAAACTTTATTATAATATATATGTGATATAATACGTAATGTAAATTATTTACAACTTGGTTTTAAGAGAATCCATTGTTATTCTAAAACGGCTGCAAATCTTATTGCAGATTTCAAGAAAATTTATATCAAACTGCAAAAGTTGCCAGATATTCACATTAGTAGTATTAAATGCTGAGAAAGGAAATGATTTTAAAGACGAGAATTTAGGAGGGGTCGAAATGACATGTTTTTGATTTGGATCACATTTTGGATAGAGAGAATAACATGATTTCCAAATATGTAGAGTTAAATGGAGGGTGACATTTTATTTTATGGGTGGAACCACAGAAAATATAGCGTGCGTAGCTATCTTTTCTGTGCTAGAATGCATTCTACGTAAAATATAGTTAAAATTAAAATCAAAACTTATATCTTGAACTTGACAGTCGGATTCAAAAAAAAAATTATAATAAACTATTTCCAAAATTATTTAAAAGTGAAAAAACCACAACAAAAACAAGATTGCGTTAATTGTCTACTCACTCTGATAGAATTAAAACCCTTGTAAATCTGAACAAAAAGGACAATACTTAAAAAAAATATACGACGAAAGTGGATTTTTGTGGAAACTTTTCTTTATGTCTTTAGCAGATTCTGAAAAGGACCCCTAATTTGAGTGATGTTTTTTAAGGGTGAATCTCGAAAATGTTAAACTGAATTAGGTTTAATCAAACATTGTGCACACCACTATCATTATAACATTTTAAAATTTATGTATAATTATTTAGTTTATAGTAATAGTGAGGCAATTACAAAATTTGGCTAGTTATGTAGTTACTGATTTTCACACAGTGTTCTAACACCATCCTGTCGAATAACTCTACACGTTGGATTTTTCCAAATTTACATATCATACACTTTATAAAAGAAAGTTAATAGAATCTTTATTAATAGGGTGTTACTATTGAAAGTGACATCTTTTGAATATATAATCAGTTTTAGTTTATAAGATACTGGCCTTCTTTATTAATGAAAATAACAATTTTTTTCATTTACAATAAAATATTCTGTTTTTTTGGTTTCTTCTTTCAGTCCATTTCACTCAAATGAATTATGATAAACATATTTACTCTCTTCTTTCTTGTAACATATCAATTTGACACTTTGAGAACACTTGAACTATTAGAAAGTTTCAGTTTATATAACTTTTTGTTTTCATTTGTCCAAACTGCTTTTCTTAATGTTTGCTTGGTACGGAATGTTAAACAGACATTTTGGCTGATGGTTTTTCATTATTTTAAGCCAATTAGTAATCTGAAACAAAATTGAACATTATAACTTTTTAGTTAAATATAACCTTTAAAATATCAAGACTTTTATGTAAATTACATTTTACTCAATGTGTTTTATTCATAAGTCATTGGATTACATTTTGTAAAGTATTTTCAACTTCTCTAAAGTAAGACAAAAGAAATTTGTTTTTGTTTTGTTTACAAATATTCGAAATTTGCCTGCCTTTTACTTCTGTCACTATGGTTTCATTGGTTTTTTATTTTTCGGTATCCAGCCAGCTTTGACAGTGTCTGATTTTTCATTTAAGTTATAATTTTGGTTCTGCTCAGGAGCAATTCGCCAGCTGTATTCGGAGACACCGAGTGTTATCGGGTTCTTACTCCCTTCTACTAGTGGCGCCAGCAGTGGACTCCACTGTAATTATTATTTTATTTTATGGCATTAGGTTGGCATAAGTCTGAAGTGAGGAAGAATGTTGGAGGGAAATGTCAAACTTCTTCGAATTTTCTGGAGCTGATTTTCTCGCCCCTTTCTATTGGCTCTCCTGAGAGGTGCAACATGTGTCCGGCTTTGTAAAAGTGCTTTAATGGACCAATCTTTTTTAAGAAATGAAAGTATGTCATGAGTAATTTCTTTTAAAGTGCAGTGCTGTTGAAAGCCTAAGGCCTATTTATTGACATCATCTGGCCCTAAATTTTGGTCCCGTTTTGTTTGGTTCCACATCTGATCAACCACGTGAATGGCGTCCTGAATTTTATTTTGGCTGTCGGTCCTCGAGAAGCCTTTCTAGATATCTGGAAATTCCCTTTGTTGGTGACCGTTGATGTCGAAGGAGCCCTCTAGATGACTAGAGGGTTTCAGGTTAAGAATTCAAGATATGGTTTTGGGATATAGTTCCAAGTTTATGGTGTAATTTTTGGGGTACATAAACCAAGAGTTCTACAATGGTTTTGGAGTTCCTTCCTGTAAGAGTACGAGGAATTAATTCTTAATTTTTATATATATAAATTTTATATAAGGTAGCAGAAAGGAAGTAAGTAACCTATTTTTTGTAAAACAGCCTTGGCGAAATACTTTATATTTTTATAACTTTTTCCTTCCGGCAGTGTGGTAAGAGAAAATTCATGAATTTTTGATTCCCTGTGCGCTATTTAATATAATTTTCATATTTACATATTTGTGTCATGACATTTCGCCAGATGTTCACAGGTTGATGATATAACGGTAATAACGTTCTATCACATTTCACATATTTGATATATTTTATATATATTTTACATTTTCTTGATTTATTTTTTTATGTCTTAAGGTCAATTGAATTTTTGAATGTAAGCTAAATTTCACATGTCAAAAATTATTTTATAAAACAACTATTAAAAAAAAAGAAACAAAACATCAAAGTGATCATTATAATATGGCAGTCTGCACTTTATATAGTGTTTTATTGAAAATCCCTCCAAATCTTTATTTTATCTGAATTTAAATATCAATATAGATTTCTTCCTAATTGAGTCACAGTCAATTAGGTGGCACCCATTTTAATTTCGAAAGGTGTACCCGAGAACCTGCAATCTACAGCTCTCCGAAAAGATGACTGGCTGCCGTTCGCATGCATTGGTAAGTTCATAAAGGATTTTGAAATAAATAAAATGAAGTATATTAAAAATAATTTACTGTTGAAAAATAATACAAATATATCTTTGAAAGAACTAGATCTTACAGATACTCTTTTAGTGTTGTAGTGTAATCTTAATGTGGCCTTGAGGTTTTCTTTGTTATGCCAGACATCTGTTCCTGATGGTTATTTACGTGAAGGTTCGAACAAGATAAATAAACTAAAGGAATTATTTCTTTTGAAGACACTTTTAGATTAATAACAGTAAAATATTTCTAATATAACTTTTTATATTCGCAAAAATCATCTAATATTACAATGGTGTGCCCAGTTTACACATAAGTCTATAATAACTTTGAAACGAAAAAAGTCTTGAAAATTTTGTATATATACTTTTAGAAACTACATAACCTGTTTTCTTGAAAATTGGTCATTTTCGAGATAATTGCAGTAAACTGGAATTCACTCTCTTCCCCCTTAAAAAAGCTTACTGCTCAACTTAAAGGGTTTTTCAAAATTTGCTAAAGACAGCAAGATAATCTTCTTCACTAAATCCAGCTTAGCCGGAATTTTTAATTTTAAGAGGTCATAAACATTTTTAAAAATTAGAATATATTAGATGGGTTTTGTTAATTTAAAACACGTGTTTGATTTTACGATCTTTTAGTGTTGATTTATTTAATTAATTGGAAGATTTTATAATTTTATTATTTAGTAAACGTTTTTAAAGTTACGTTTCTTGAAAGAAATGTGTGTTTTGTTTTCTTAAAAATCGTCAAAACGCTCAATTTGAAAAATTATTTTACATACAGAAAATAATAAAAGACAATTTATGTTTTAGAAGTTTAATTATTTTTAGGAACAAAATTAACGGACAGGGTTATTATCAAATAGGTTCAGTTTGTTTAAGGGCAACCGGCAAAACTAATTTCGCCAGATTGAGGTTAAATAAATACGTTAGTGAGAACCTATCCAGAGCTACTAGATATAATATATATAGATATATTACACATTTAAACTTTTTTTATTTGACTAAAGTCGTGAGAAGTTGACGTTTGCCTTTAACCACTTATTATGGCTGTCTGATGTGTTAAGTATGACGCTAGTTGTACTCCTCTGTCAACTAGTTGACTGTACTGGTCAACAATACGGGTCTATGCTTGGCCATTCCAAAAAAATCCCTTTTCTGCTACATTTAACCCTTACTACGGCCCTGTTAATTAGCCACGGGTGGGAGGGTAGAATCTCTTAATATGTGTGTCCGAGAAACCTTTATAAGTATTAAGATAGGTATGGAAGTAGCAAGATAGAGGTCCTCTCTATTAAAGAGATGTCACGGAATTTAAAATTAAATGTTTTCAAATAAATTAATTAAAAATCATGTTTATAAGTTTTAATATCAATTTTGATTTGTTAATAGATGCTGTTTAGTTTAGCTATAAGTATTTATAATAAACAATTTTATTAAACCACCCTAATTTTATTATTTTTGAAATAATAATATTGTAATAACGTATTTAACAACTATGGTATATTTATATATGTAGTTATTTTTTTTTTAATTTTAAATTTTATATCTGTACGTTTCTAAATATTTAACTAAGCTAAACTAATATATTTTTCCCGTGAGCAGGTTTAAAATTTATAAAATTATTTGTTTTATTCGCCTATGACTTTAATTCTAAAAGTCCATCAATAAACTAAATCATTCATTCTAAATCATTCATTCATTTTATTTACTCTATTTATTTATGTCCTAATAAAAGTCAGTCAAGAGGTAAATTTTAAACATAGATATATAAGAAAGAAGTTCATCATGAAGGCTTATTAAAAAAAAATCTATATACCATGAAAGTTTTGTGTTAATTATATTTAAAAAAAAGCAGATAAATAAAAAAAATTCTAAATTTTTACATTTAAAGTTGTCTATCAGGTTTAGATTTCCAATTGTACTGCAATCATATTTTTCAAAAATGGACCGTTTTTATTGATGATTCCAGGAATTCGAAACGTCAACATTTTAATCTGTTGGTGTTTGTTTAGTATTTTGGTAAAGAAAGAGGTTTAAAAAACAAAATAAAAATTTCAGGCCATTATTTAAAAAGAAAACTTTACAGTACCTAATAGTTCTAATTCAACGGGTTTCAGTGTTGTCAAAAGTATCAAAGGGTTCACACCGCCATGGCATATTATTTTTTAAAATTTCCAAACTGTGGAGATTTATTTAAACAATATGTTGTTTAGTCGTGTACTTATTATTAATCATTTATTAATATTGACGTCCCTAGTTTTTAACCCATTAACAAATTATATCTATCTTTATCAGTTTTATAACATACATTGGGCAAAGTAACCCCACAAATTGGTTCGATTTCTCTTCACAAACACCAGGCTAACAGAACTGTCAAATGAAAAGTTCGCAAATAAATGGATTCAAAATAAACTTTTATTAGGGAACCACTGAGGAGTGCAGACCAACGGACATATGGGGGATGGGGGGGAGCGTCCCTTCCTCCAATATTTTAATATATTGGCAAAATCTTATTTTATGTTGGAATTATTTCATTTTTCAATAAATTGTTACAAATTTAAATTAAAGTATATATGTTTAAAGCCTTAGTCTTAGAAAACGATATACGAGAATGATACTAGCAAATCCCCCCCTCCCCAATATTTTCTTTTCAGTGCGTCACTGTGCAGACCCTTAACTCGTTTTATACAAGATGTTTACTTTAGCCATAAACGTTTAGAATAAATCATTTAATTAAACCACCCAAAGTATTATTTTTAATTTATTAATATTGTAAGAACATATTTATATTTTATGGGGATGGCAGTATTAAAATACTGTTAGAGTTTGATGATTTGGTATTGAAACGTCAACATTTTAATCTATTGTTATTGGTTTAGGATTTTGGTAGATAAAGTGGTTAAAAAAATCAATATTAAAATTGCGACGACTTCCAATGTTAGTTTTAAAAAATAAGGCACACCATTAAATTATTCATGCGAAAATTCATCCAGAAAGTACATTTAATATTTCAAAATCTCCATGATAAAAATTTTAAAGTTTCCAACTGACTAAACAGCATGTTAACGACCTTTAAATCTCAATTGACCCTACTTCGTATCTCATATAGTTTTCGAGATCCTATGATACACGGTAGGTGCAATCTTAATGTGTGTGTGTCACTCTCTATTACGGAAGAGATGTCACAGAATTTAAACTGAATGGTTTTCAATAAATTAATTAAAAATCAAAGATTTGTTAACAGACTTCCTAACTCTTTTGACTGTACTGTAATATGCCCCCAAATGTACATGTTTTATTTATCGCAATTTGTATATTTGTTATAAGTTTTAATATCAATTTTAATATTTACTTTAGCTATAATTTATAATAAACAATTTTATTAAACCACCCAAAGTTTATTATTTTTGAAGTATTAACACTTTAATAACATTTTTTTTGTGTGCGCCTATAGTCTCTTACAGTGCTTATATTTTAAACTGCATACCTGTACGTTTCCAAACCTTTGACAATCCAGTGAAGTTTATATTTTTGTGCAAGCTAAGCTACTGTATTTTCCCGTGATCGGGTTTAAAATTTATAAAATTGTTTGTTTTATGGCTATGTCTTTAGTTCTAAAACTCCATGGTTTTAAAAGTACTATGATGCGAAAGAGGTGAGGAGTTTTGGTGTGGAATGTTTAATAAACTAAATTATTCATATATTGTATTTGCTCTATTTATTTATGTCCTAATCAAAGTCAGTCAAAATGTAAATTTTAATCAAAGGTATATAACAAAAAAGTAAATATTATTGAATATAAGCAACTTTCGTCTTGTAGACTTATTTAAAAAAGATCTATATACCATGAAAATGTTGTGTTAATCATATTAAAAAATAAATAAATAAAAAAAATTCTTAGTTTTTACATTTAAAGTTCTTTGTCATGTTTGTTTAGCATTTAATAGAAAATTAGGGTTAAAAAACAATATAGAAATTTCAGGACCTTATTTAATAAAAAAACCGTACAGTATCTACGTGAAAATTAAAAAATAGTTCTAATTCGACGGGTTACAGTGCTGACAAGAATATTAAAGGGTTCACCGTAATTGCATATTATTTTTTTAAATTCACGAACAGTGGAGAATTATTTAAACAAGATGTTGTTTAGTTATAGTATTTAGTCACAGCATTTATTAATATTGATGTCCCTAGTTTTTAACCTTTTAACAAATATGCATTTATCTATCTATCTCTATCTGTTTTTACATACATAATCCCACAAATTTATTTGATATCTGTTCACAAACACCAGGCTAACAGAACTGAATTGTCAAATGAAAACGTCCCAAATAAGTGGATTGAAAGTTAAAGATTTATTATTACATGACCATCGAAGCGTGCAGACACTAACTCTTTTTAAACAAGATGTTTACTTTGCCATAAATGTTTGTAATAAACCATTTAATTAAACCACCCAAAGTATTATTTTTAATGTATTATTAATGTAATAACATATTTTTGTATTGAGATAGCTGTATTAAAATAATGTACTGTTTGAATTTGATGATCCGTTTTTAGTATGGAAACGTCAACATTTTAATCTATTGCTATTGATTTAGGATTTTGGAAGACAAATTCCTCACAATGCCGCCGTAAAAATTAAAAGATAGTTTTATAAAACCGAGCCCGCCACTAAATTAGCCATGAGAAAATTAATCTAGAAAGTGCATTTAGTATCTCAAAATCTACACAAATAATAAATTCATTTTAACCTACTTCGTACTTCGTATAGTTTTCGAGATCTTATGATTTAAATTTGGAACATGTACAGCCAAAGAAAAGTTTTTTACGATTCCTATGAAAGCCAGGTGCGGTAATTTGTCGCTGTATCGCAATCTGTGGATCTAGTTTTTAAATAATAAGCTTTTATTAAAATTTCATTCAAAGAAAATAATAAATGCATCACGCCGTTTGACAGGAAGCCTATGGTCAGTCCTAATCCCCAGTGCTGACCATGAGCGACTTACCTGCCTTCAGATGTCTGTCAAAATTCATCCTCGCAGCAGACAAGCCGTTGTTGCCGTTATGTGGTTGATTGAGAAGCGAAGAAGAAAAGGAAAAAGTGCAAGGCAAATGCCTATATCACGTTATATCCCAATTTAAGAGAATTTTCATCCTCAGATTTTTTAAGTGTTTTCGAATATCAATAAAATCGTCTGGTGAATTTCATCGTAAACCCTGTATATTTATACTTATTAATTGCCCCCCACCCCAACCCAAACATCCTATACCTAATACTGAAAATATCGAAAATTATTTTGCCTCTAATATTTTTAACAATAAATTATTAAACGGAAGATTTGATAGATATTATCGTGATAATTTTTCGATATATGAATAATATTCGACTGAAGTGGCACGGGATGAGAGACAGGAACGATAATGTTCGCCCCCCTCCCAGCCAACCATTACCCTCCCCAGACCAGAGTTCTGGAGGCGCCACTGAACTGTTATATCAAAATATTAAATAGATAAGACATTATGAAAGTTAAAAAAAAATCGGTAAATCTCTTTTACCCAGAACTTCTCTTTTTATGATTTTTTTTTCAATTGTTAGGAATAGTGGAGTGCGACCCAATTTAGTTCTGTACATAGTCACTGTATCTATGTTACTATCTTTTCAAACATTTTTATTGGGCGCCATTTTGTTCCACCATATTGGATTTACCAATACTTCACCAATGTCTTTCTAACTATGCCACACTTGAATTTTGGGCCTAATTTAAAATAAATTCAGTTTTTTACATTGAAACGTACCGCCATTTTGTTACGTCATGTTGAATTCGTACCAATTGAACAAGATTTTTTTACGTTGATTTTTTAAAAATTCGATTTGGGCGCCATTTTGTTTCGCCATCTTAAATTCGGACCACAACTTTACGAGTTTTTCTCTATATCATATTTAATTCTTGCACAAAAATTGAAATTAATTTAATTAGTAGCATTTCAGGCTGTATTTTTAAATATTTTATTGGGACGCTCTTTTGTATTGCAATCTTGGACTCATATCAAAATATTACCAGTTCATTCCTATGGAACACTTAATTATTGTGCAAAATTTGGGGTAAATTAGATAATTAGTTTTTTTACTAATAATTCTTTTTAACATTGTTCCGCCATATTGGATTTTTACCAAAATTTTACCAGGTCATCCCCATATGACCCTTAATTTTTTGAGTAAAATTTGAATTCAATCTGGTAAGTAGTTTTTAAGCTATGCCGCGAACTGACAGACCGACAAACAGATAGACTAATAGAATAAATAAACATATATTTTTTGACTTCTAGGGACGCTAAAACTTGCAGATATGTAAAACCTGGCTTTTTTATTCAAGATTAAAATAATTTTATTTAGCCGCCATTTTGTTCCGTCGTCTTGAATTCGTACCGCAATTTCAGCAGATTATAAGACAGACCGACAGACGGACCAACGGAATTGATAAAACATATTTTTGGGCATTTAGCAGGACTTGAAGACATGTAAAACCTAAGAGGGTATTTTTGTTAGAATTACAATAATTTTATTCGGGCGCCATTTTGTTTCGCCATCTTGAATTAGTAACACAGTTTTACTAGTTGATACTAATACTACAATTAGTTATAGCACACAATTTGAAATCAATCCCTTAAGCAGTTTTTAGGCTGAATTTTAAATATTTTATTAAGCCGCCATTTTGATCCGCCGTCTTTGATTCGTACCAAAATGTTACCAGTTGATTCCAATATAGTACTAATTGTTTGTGCAAAATTTGAGATTTATTGGATGTTTAAAATGTTACCAGGTCATCCTCATGTAACCTTTAATTTTTGACATAACTTTGAAGTCAATCGGGTAAGGAGTTTTCTAGCTATGCCGCGAACAGACAGACGGAATTTAGAAATCATGTTTTTCGGCATTTAGGAACCCTGCAACGTGAAGATCTAAAAAATCTCGGAGGGTGATTTTTCCACGATTAAAATACTTCCCTTTTGCGAGGGAAGTAAAATAGGATTCACCGTATTGCATGCTATTATAATTATTTTTTATTTAAACAAATGGAATGCTATTTATTTAGCCTCCCTATTTTGGCACAGTATTTATTAATTTCGACGGGCCCCTATGCGCGGCACACCTCTTTACGCCACTGGTTTTTAATACTTTAACGGATATTTATTTATTTATTTATCTTTCTGTGTTTTACTTACTGATGATAGATGCTCTAACTACACACACACACACACATTGGGTCAAACAAAGTAACCCCACAATTCGTCCGATTTCTGTTCACAAACATCAGGCTAACAGAATAAGCACGGGAAAACTGATTAATGTTCAATTGGTTTTTCAGTTTGAACGTTTTGAGTAGAAAAAACGCAGAAAGCTTAAAATAAAAGAAAGTTTCTTTCTTTACTCTTTCATTTTTAACTTATAATGTGGGATCTGGGGATGAAATAGAAAAACATAAAAAAAGTTGTTTTAAATCAGCCCTATAGGTATTTATTTGTTTTCTTTTGTTTTATCTACGCTCCAGTAGATGGAACCAGCAGCAGCCACTATAATCATCCAGTACTGAAAATCGAAAATTCTCTTTCTCTGGAATTCAACAAATTTCGACAATTCACTAATCACGGACGTCAAGCGATTTTGACTATTTTTGCACCAGGAGAACAGATATATGAGAGAGCTATAATATGCAAAATGTTCGTATGTACTTGAGATTCAAGTTTTCAACGTTGACAAATTTCATTCCGGTATGAGTGTTTAAATTTTGATGCAGATTTCCAAGAAATTATTTACTTAGGTAAGTATATATAATTGACAATTTAATCAAAAAGACATACGCATATGATAGTTCCGAAATCTTAGGTTGCAATATCTTAAAATCTTATTAGTTTATTTATAATTTAGTTTTGGGTTAGTATTGGAAGCTCAGTATTAGGCGTTCAGGCCATCATATTTCTTCAAGTAAAATATCTTAAGGACAAATATATAAGCACACCATCGTATTAGCTACACGTGCTTGAGGGGAGCAAATATATACTGCATTTGCATGCAAAAAATAGCAATCGAGGAAAATTATTTTTGATATATAATTAAATTTGGTTTACACATTTTGCTTTTGGTTATTGGCTCTGGGACCTTTTACTCCCCCTCTAAATTCGCCGAAACAATTAACATTGTAGGTTCATAAAGTCTTTTCTTACATATTTTTACTAGGGGGAAATCGAACTGTAGTTTTTATAGATGTTTTGTATCAAAAATTAGGTTAAATCTGTATAAAGGTATGCAATAATATTAAAGGGGTGGTTTTAGCCCCTTGGACACCTTGTCTCGGTTTTTAAAAAATTTGAAATAATGTAAAAAAATAAACTATAAAGCATATTATGTTCAAGCGTTTTTTGAATAACTAACGGTTTTTTAAATAAAATATATTATAATATTATATATAAGAGATGGTTTTGGTTATTGTATGAATTTTTTAAAGTCGTAACATATGTAAAAAAATAAATTAAAAAACACGTGTTCAAGTCTTTTTTCGGAAAATTAACCGGTTTTTAAATAATAAAATATTGTACTATTTAAGTGGTGGTTTCACCCCTTTCAATATCCTGAATAAATTTTTAAAAAATCCTAAAATATTTAAAAAAATAAATTAAAAAAAAGCATGTTCAAGGGTTTTTTCGAAAAACTGACCGTTTTTTAAATAAAAAATATTGTAATATTTAAGGGGTGGTTTCACGCCCTTGGAATTTGAGTTTTGAAAAATCCCTTTTTCTGGAACCTCTACACCCTAAAATCAATAGCTACGCTTTTATTTTCTTTGATATTAGTATAGAAGCATAGATATGAAACCAGTGATGGGCAAATACCGGGTATATTGAAATTTGGGTATATACCCAAGGTTTTGTATTGTTTGTGTATATACCGGATACACAAGTGGGTATATATCCCCATATAGTTGGGTATATACAGGGTATATACCCGGGTATATACCCAAGTGTACTTACTTGGTTAATTTAAGGTTAATTGTTGTTAAATTAGGACATTAAAAAAAGTGGTTGATTAAATCGAAAAGAAAAATCACAAAATATTCCTATTAAAAATGAAAATAGTATAATGAAACAACAACATAATGCACAAAGTAAGAAAACTACGTTTAAAATCTAAAATAAATAATACTTAGTTGCAGAGGTGGCAACCCTAGATATAATACCAGGAATATACCGGGTAATATACCAGGTATATAACTACAGTAAATTTCTCGATGGATATATACCCTACACCTTTTGGGTATATACCCAAATTTTATTTACCTACCCGTCTGGTATATACCCACCGCCCATCACTGTATGAAACTAAACATTATTTTATAGCACATTATCACGACTTTATAATTGAGAACCTTTTTTTTGTCGTCACCGATTTTCATGGGAGGTATTCTTAACATGCCACTGCCTCTGTGCAACTGTAACTGAAATAGTGAGACGTTTTCTTAGAGCGACTACGACATTTGAAAACAGAGGCTAAAGTCTTAGCTCACAAATTTTATTTAATAGGTCGTCACTTGATATCTCAATTTAAAAATAAGTTAAGAGTTACGACGTCCATAAGATTTTTGTGAAAAAAAAAGTACAAAAAATATCTTGAAGATAAAGTATGGACAACGCGGTAGATAATTATTATTATTTTTAGTAGTAACCGTATGTATAACTCTTAAATGACAATAGGAGTACTATAAGGAAATATACTTTTAAGCTAGATAAATATGATTATAAGTTTTTAGTACTTATATTTCTTAGCCTTCATTAAATGTAATTCCAATTTTTCGTTTTCTGCAACCAGCAATATACACTTTTTGCACTTATTTATTTACCTTTTTACGACCTAAGTTGTGTAATTCCAGATCCTCAGAAGGTCGACACATTTTTATTAACCTGCAACATATATCTAAGCCACAAAAACACAGTTTGTTTTTTACAACATATTTCTATTGAGGCATTTACAAGATATATGTTTTACAAAATATTTTATTTTAACTAGGAAACGTTTACTTACTTATTTGATTGATTTTTCTAGATACAAAAATATGCCTACATTAAGTAATCAATTTCACCATAACGCTAAAAAGACAATAGCTCATATATTTATGGTCTTTTTTTAGATAACCGAAGATATAACCAATATTAATGCGTTCCCGCATTTGTAGCACTTTGGCATTTGTTCCACCAACTAAGATCCTTGTCTGTATCTGGAACCGAGAATATCAAAAAGTAATTTTTTGTATATGTGTTTTTATATGTTTTTTTTTATGACTGCATATAGAAAATATTTTGATTTTTATATTCTTTCTTCGTATAACGATCCATTAAAGATATGTATCGATACCCCTGGTTGAGCAGTCCAGAGTCAATTGGCCAACAATGTAAATCAATATCAACTATTACTGTAGAACAAATCATGGATGACATTACATATAACATTACCAGTCGAAAGACAATTGTCATCCAGTGGGGATACAGTGGCGTATATAAGGAGAGGGTTTGGGGCTTAAACCCCCCCCCCCCCCGAGCCACTTGTATTAAAGCTAAAATGATGAAATAGTATAAAGTAAGGACCTTTTTTCGGAATTGGTGGGTAACCGTCCCCCCTCCCAGAGCCAGGTTTTATCTATAACAAAATTAAAATAAGGACTTTTTTTTGGTTGTTCGTAATATTTACGCTCAATCAGTTAAAGAACAAAAACTAAAAACCTTTTTTTTGGGTTGTTGAAAATTTTCATCGTCTCAAACCCCCCAACTCAGAAGCAATTCCTATATACGCCACTGGAGGAATAGCCCTACTATTGATTGCAGTCGAACTAGTAACATACATTCTTTTTTCCGAGAAGCAAAAATTAACCTTGATCCATACATGATAGATCCCCAAAAGTAAACTTCAAAACTATCTTTATTGTCAGAACTCAGAACTCAAATGTACCCAATTATACAGAACAATACATCAGTATTTTTCCCAAGAAGTACTGTTCACCACTCTCAGGGTCTTGATTCGCGAGAGTTGCCTTTTACGGTCAATAATAAAAACAAAGTTTTAACCTGCAGATCGAAACTCTGGGACGTGGAATACAATCATCACAATGCGAAATACGTCATTAACAAAAATATGTATATACAAACATGGATATACTTACACCTGAACGCCTATAATTATTCACATTCTCACATTAATATTTATGCTATACACACAGACCGACACACATCCCAAACAATACATCAATTTGGGTATATCTATGTTATCTCGGCGTAACATGTTAGGTAAAGTTTATCGTATTTCAAATCATGGCAATGACAATCAATATTTTTATTTATTAAATTAAAACCAATCCTAATTGTTTAAATAATTGATCTGTTAAAATAACTGCAAGGTATCGGAAAAAATTGTCTATTTTAGTTCATTAGCAAAGCAAACGAAGGTTGCATTCTTCCAGATATATGAAAAAAACGTCCCTGGCACTTTCGAAGACCTTAGGACAGGTATGGGCAACCGTTGCTTAGCTGAGGGCATAATTTCGGGACTTAACCAGGTCGCAGGCCGTAGGTAAGAAATAAGTAGGTAGTAGAGAATAAAAAAGCAATAAAAATTCACACATTTTTTTTTATTTATTAGTTATAAGAGCATAATCAAACATATAAAAAATTTTTACAAAAACAGATAGAAAAATGAAATGAAAATTAATGAGAGACTTGAGTTTGAAGCTGAGAGACAAAATGATCAATTTTGGGGTCAATATCAATAGGCGCAAAGTGTTTTCTAAATTATTAACATCTGTAAGCCGAGAACGATGCTTATTTTTATTAATTTTCATGATTGAAAAAAAGCTGCTCACATTTATATACGTGCTACCGAATGTACAAATTATTTTTCTTGAGAAAACTCTTAGCTGTAGATACTTTTCTTCGGAAAGGTATGTTCTTAGTTCCACATCATCAAATTTAGACAAATATTAGTCTTCTTGAAGTTCCAACAACTCCATTTGTAGGTGAAGCGGATATCTTCCACAATACACTTACAAGGATTTGCAAAAATATTGAAATGGCTATCTACATTCTTAAAATTGGAAAACCGATCAGTGAATTGCTCTGACAGTAGTTTCAGTTCTTCAGTATGGCGACCGTATTCCATATTTTCGTGACGGGGGAATGTTGAAAAATGAAAACAGTTTTTACTTCTCATTTGTTTGCCACAAACGAATTTTGTTTTGAAAAACTTTAAGATGACTGTACAGCTGATTTACCAATTGCCCTTGTTTTTGAAACTTCAAGTTCAGGTCGTTTAAGTGTCCTGTGATGTCTGCCAGGACTGCCAAGTCACAAAGCCATGTTAGATCACAAATTTACGGCAATGTTTTCTCTTTCATTTCCATAAAATCAGCTATTTCTTGTCTAAGGTTGTAAAATCTTTTTATGCTTAGCCACCTTATTTCACAATAGTTTGTCACATCATCGTGTTCATCCAAAAATGCTTTAAACTGGCGATGGTTAAGACTGCGGGATCTAATGAAATTGATGGTACTTACTACCACATCCATAACGTTCTTCAGTCGAATGGACTTAGAGCACAAGTTTTGTTGGTGAATAATGCAATGCAGAAATATCAAATTACATTCTTGCACATTCATAGCGGTTGCTCTTTCCTTCAGAATTCCGATACAATCTTTTCGTCAACCGACCATTGAAGGCATCTGTGCACACTCCAACTAATTTACACTACTGCAAACCATATTGCCCAAAAATACTTTGCACCTCGGCAAAAATAGCTTTTCCAGTAGTGGTTCCTTGTACGGCCGTAAAGCCAGTAATTCCTTTGTACTCTCACCCAAAGCAATCGAAAAAAAACCAGCCAATCTATCAGTCAATGTTTTTTTGATATCACTAGCCATCATATATATACGTCGAACAACAGTACGTCGCGATAAGCTCACTTTCTCAAACTCTTTCTTCTTTTCTGGGTACAAAAGTTCTGCAACATTTACTAGGCACTCTTTAACAAACTCTCCCTCAGAAAATGACTTCGATGTTTTCGCTATTTTGGAACTAACTATAGAACTAGCTTTAATAACACTGTCTAGATTTGATCTTTGTGAATGGAACATTTGTTGCTGTTTGCCTAAATCGGTTTTTAATCTTATCTTTTCTTAACTGCACTCCGCTTTTTTAAATCAGACATCTTGGTAGATTTTTTTCTTCTGAGCTGAATTTGCTTGAATTTTTCCCGCGTCTTTTCATATCAGTTGTTAAGAGTAATGAGTTAACAAGCGCGCTGAGCGGTTTGTATAATACCCGCAACTAGAATACTCTCGAATCGAGAGTTTCGATCGTACGGCACGCGAATATGCGATGCGAGCGCTCAGGGCCGACTGTTATTCATAACGCATCGCTCGGAGCGCTTCAAGGTCGTCGGGCGTTTATCTGTTTGTCTCTTTCTATCGACTATTTCTGACTCGATCGGAGGCGTTACACTGCGTACGCTTGATAAAATTATTTGTCGATTTTAGTCTTTACGATTTGAAGAATACAGTTTTAGGTTGGTTGCCAGTAATTACAAATAAACTATATGTGTTAAATCTTCAATTTTTGCGCGTTATTTGAAATTTCTGAATCTCTCGCGGGCCGGATTGGAGCTGGTGGAAGGCCGGTATCTGATTGGCCGTTAATCTGTGGTACGGTGACGTTACCTTTAAATACGGCGACAATTTTAAACAAATTATTATTGATATAAAGGAATTGGCGATATTTAAATTAAAATGTTCGCAGGGCACAGAGTAAGGATAGCATTTCTTGTAAAAGTCAAGATGAACCATTATCATTAAAAAACACTAAACAAAAATTCAAAGAAGATCTTTTTATTACTTTAGTTTTAGAAATAAATATTAACTAACCTAAATGGGTTGTTTGATCCTCTTCATAACATTTCAGAGTTTTTAAAAATTCCTTTACAAAATCCCATATCTCCTCTATATATGCATTGAAGTCGAACGCATTTATTATGAAATTCACGACAGTCCTCCCTTTTTCACCGAGCAGCAGAATCACTAAGGCGGGCTCTGCTTATTTTATATATATATTTAAGATTTACCTCACTTTCCAGAATTTCAACACAACCTAACAACCACACACTCAACTATTAATACAAGAGAGCCCTATTCTTCTAACGCGTCTACTCTCCTGGTAGTCAAAAAAATCTTCCTCCGCGGTCTTGGTGTTTACGCTCTCTCCACATCCTTTTTAATTTTTGACTAATTAGGAACTAGGGCGGAGCTAGAGTTAGTTTCTACGTTCTACCTGCTTACCACCAATTTATAAAAATTATGATACTACCTCTAATCTTCTAATTAATTGGTCAATTGTCGGCTCAGCCACTTGGAGATTGGATAGCCTTCTGCGGTGTTGCCAACTGTAAACCACATACTTGAAGTAAACTAACTCGAAAAATTATTCCAGTATCCAAACTGAAACTAATAAATAAATTGTATTTTAATCACGATTTACAAAAAATGTTTAACGGGGGAATGTCAAAAACTGGTCAAACTTTATTTAAGTATCCAAAAAATTAAGATGGTATAATTTTTGAATTGGTTAGTGGTTAGTAATGGCGCAGATACTGTTAAGAGCGTTGGGGCATCCGCATGGATTTCAGAAGCCCTTAACTTCATCTACCTAACATATTTTTCTAGTTATGAAAAAAATACTTTATAACACAACTTATATAGCTTGTTTAACTCTCTGAAAAGATGTAGGAGGTAGAAAGGTCGGTCCCTGTTTTTTCAGTAAGATTTTACATATTATTTACTCAAACACACTGTCACACACTTTCCACGATAATTATTAGATCAGAATAACTATTACCAAATTATATCATTTTGGTTTTAGTCTTAAACAAATCAATCATGAGTTCTAGTTTTTTTTTTAAAGTAATGTATGCAAAATATTTTAAAACGAATTTGTGGGTACTGTCTGTCAGATCAGATGAGAAAATTGTTGCCTAACTAATGTACGAATAAAAAATTTGGGTATGACAACAATGCGACATGGATATTTATGCTACTAACATTCACGTTTATTTGTTGCCACCAATAAGTCTTGCTGCTCTCCTGTTAGAAAAACGGAGTCCGATGATTTTACGTCGTATCGTGGTCGTATAGTGCCGCAAATACGGAGTCGACGTTCGAATGCAACCGGTAATTATGACCATACACATACTGCTGCTAGTTGGTACAGTGCTACTTTCTCAATAATCCTAATGATACGTCAGTTCGATTGGTTCCTGCTTTAACGATATCTATGCGTTGCCCAACATCATCACCAGCTTGCAGGAGAGTTTAAGAAAGTAAATAAATAAATGTTGCAGGAAATCGATACAATAACACTCTGTTGGCTCTGGTTTCCTAATAGATTTTGGAGGAAATGCGACGGGAATGCTTTTTGGACGGACGAAAGTGATTGACGGACGGACAAAGAGAGAGAGAGGGACATGAATGCAATGAAGGAAGGTAAACTAGGCAACGTGTTAAAGCGTAGGAGGAGGAGGCGCTGGCCTGGCTGGTTAAGTTCCAAGCAAAATAAGCAGAGTTAATTTTAATATTGCGCCTCTATATAAATATAACTTTTTTTCAGAGTGGTCGACTATTAAAAGGCATTAATAAGAAATTTATAAATATAGTTAACATCTAAAAGGACAAATAATATAGGAGAGTGCATGCCCACAGCTCACTAAATATCAGGAGTAATAAAAAAATCAAATAATTCAAATTCCCCCAACTCTTCAATCGTCCTTGACAATGAATTCTTAAACTATTATTAAAGCAGAGTGGTACTAATATTTAAAGAAAACTCCGACTTAAATGCCTTGAAAAAACGTTTTGATAAATGTGTCCTATTTTTAAAAGTTATAACTCCGAACTAGTAGTATTTTGGAAATATGATATCGGCGTTTTGTTCATTTATAAACAAAGGAACACCTGTTTTGCTAATTGCATATTCTCTACTGATTCATTCATTTAAGACGAAAATCACCCTTAAAACAAACATAATTGGTTTAATTATTTAAAACACAATTGGATTATGTGGTAACGTAAGATTTAAATAATTAAAAGTGGACACAATTTTATAGCCTTTATCAAGTTAAAAAGTAATTACTTTTTATTTTTCAGTTAATCCGTTATAAAACTCTTTTCCACGATTGCTTAGTATAATAAGATGTATATTGTATTGTGAAGGAAGAACCTAGAAAACATATCACATTTAAGGACTATTTACTAAAACGCAAAAAGCATAAGAAAAATACCTTAAGTTTATTTTACGTCTTTATATATGAAAGGGCGTGTTTTTATATTCGATGGTGGGTCCACCAGAGGCACCATAATTTCACCAAAGTGTTTTTGTATTTATGCTCATTGATTTCTGATGCCACCAGTCAGTGTTTTTATAATCATAAACTATTTGTGGTGGGTCCACCATAAATTCAATATTTCCACCTGCTTTGGGATATGGTTTTTTTTCCTTTTTTTTTAGAGGGTTATTCTCAGATTTGGTGGATGATTATTTCAAGAAATAGTAAAATACGTAAAATGTATTTTAATGCTTTTCATTTAAACCTCGTTGGGAAAACCATTTAAAGATAGAGGGTTGCGGTTTTCGTAACAAAAGCAATTTTCATCGACAAATTATTAATATTTCTTTTTCTTAATTCAATGCCGCTTTCAAAATAAGTATACGGGGTAGGATCAAAAAGTTATCTACACAATTTCTTTATATTTATTAGTAAAAATATATACATGTATTTTGAACGGAATTTATTTTCTTTTGTGTCCAAGTGTGAATAATTTTATAAATCCCATTAGCAAAAAATACTGAAATTTTGGGAAAGAGAAAAGATCCGGAGGTCGAGGGGGCCATCCTACAGGTCCAAGGACAAGAAGATCATCTTGCCTTTAAAAGCGCAGAGTTGTAGCTTGGGGCACCGCCTTCTTAAATAACTTCATCATTCTATGACTATGCGTCTTCCAAAAATGAAACACGAGACCCCAACTACAAGGCATCCTTGTTGTGCCCTATCAAAAATTAAATGGTGATTTTCTGCGGAAAAGTTTGTTGTATTATGGGGATTGAAAATTTCCGCGCCTAAAAAATAAGAATCCTCGGACGAGAGAACGAGCCTGCCAAAAGATTTATCAGTATGGATGTGTTGTAAATACCATTGGCAAAACAACATTCGGCGCTCGGCATCGTCGGGGTGTAAATGTTGAACTATGTGAAATTTATATGGGTGATACTTATATTTTTGCAAAATTCTTTGAGGATCAGACTTTGGTACAGCAGTTCTTTTTTCTCTCTTCTTCTCTGTATGCTTTAGGACGAGGGTGGATAAATGATCCGTGCTCTACTAAATTAGATTTAAGGCGGGCAAATATGTCTCGGAAAGGTTGACTTCTTTCTGGATATCTAATATGAACAAAAAGGACTTCTAAAATATTATCCTTATCAGAGCGCTCTAAATACGTTACCTTTGTAAATATAATTCTGAATTTTCTTGGGGATTTTTATTAGATTTCATGAAACAAACCAATATTACTTTTTATAATTTTCGTAGACCGCCATTATTTGAAAAAAAAGTAAGTTTAATATAGTATATAGTTGAATAGAAACACCAAACCCACAAAAATATTTCATTAATAATCAAAAGCTGACAAAACCACAAAGTTTTTGAAATTTTGCTTTTTGTTCCACACAAATGAACCATAACCTGTTACTTAATTGGACACAAGAAAATTTTAGGAATTCTCGAATTATGAGCTTGTTTTTCAAAACAACTGCAAACACCTATATATTTTTGGAAAGCCCACATCATTCCTAATAAATATAAAGAATAATGTACAGATGTTTAAAAGAAAGTAGCACACTGTTGCGAAAACCGCAACCCTCTATGTTTGGTGTTAAATGATATTTTTATTATTATTATTTTTAATTGGCCATTAGTAATTTTTATTCGTTATAATAATTATAACTATTCATTTTAAACTCGCGCGTATTATTTATTCAGCCAGTAATTTAACAATAATTTTATGAACTTGCGCAAATTGCAATCCCTTAAAATCCGTCATACGACGAAAAAGGGTACTAGTTAAACAATTCTTTCTCTCGCATCACGCACGTCCAATTTGTTCGGGACTCATTTTTTAATAATTTATCTTAACGTATCTATCCGCATTTTGTCACTAACTAAATTTCTTTTTGTAACGGGTTATTTAAACCCTCGTGTGTTACTCGTTCTTGTTCCTTGAATCAATCCAGAAGATAAGAAGATAAGAACATTGAGAGCTCTCTAGAAGACCGGAGAAAAACGAGGAACAAGACAGCCAATAAATCTTCTTAGTGAATCCACTTATAAGGGTGAGTTTTCTATTACATTATTTTCCTCTCATCTAGATTCGCATTTATTTATACTTTTTATAATTAGATATAGCCCATTTTGAAATCTCTCACTAATCAGCTATCGAAGTACGCCACATTTGGTCCTTCGAGCCGGATTTGATTTTATTCTTTCTTTAAAAAATCTAACAAAATCTTAGTTTAAATTTAAAGTAGCGCAATTTTAAGCTAGACCATAAAATTCTAGGCAATTTTCCCGATATACTGAGCATTTTTTCGGGTACATTTTAGCCATTTATTACCTCAAAAATTTACGTAGTGTAAAATTTTCAGTTATTTTATAAAAATTATTTCGATTGTTAAGTACACCATTTGTTTAAATGTTCCCTAAAAATTGCAGGTACCGATAGGGCATCTGTAACGGTCATTCGACCTTCATTCACCTGTTTTCAGTAAAACCTGAAATTTGGTACCATCTTTATTGCTTTGAATTAAGTAAGAAATGTATATTGTTTGTTTACTAAATTTAGTGAAAACTTTCGGGAAATTTTCAATAATGTCGACGTCCGAAAAAATTCGCAAACTTCGCGCATATAGACAAAGTGCCTTGAATGAAATCGATCGTTTATTCGAATTATCCGAACAGTGTAAAATAGATACCACTAAAAGAGTGTTATTTAAAATTCGTATGAGTGCAGTGGAAACTATTCGCGACGATTTTATAAAAAACCATACTAACTTGATTTCGCAACTTGCTTCGGACGTAACCCTAAATCTGGATACCGAAGACGAACTAAAAGATAAATTTTTATCGACTTATTATAGCACTCAAGCTACCTTTTCGGAACTTTTTGAACATGATTTAAACCAATCTTTATTACATAATCCGACAATTTCAAACTCTAGTAGCAACACAAATGCGAACTTGCCGAAAATAGAATTGATGAAGTTTAGCGGAGATTATAAATTATTTCCTACGTACAAGGATATGTTTGATGCCCTTGTGCATTCGAATAACGCTTTAAAAGATATAGAAAAATTTAACTATCTTGTTTCCTCTCTACAGGGTCCGCCTTTATCTTTAGTACAATGTTTACCGCTTATTGGTAATAATTACCAAATCGCGTACAATAATTTAATTAAACGCTACACAAATCCTAGGTTTTTAGCTTATTCTTATTGGAATAGTATTGAAAATTGTCAAAAAATTGACGGGTCTAAGCCCCAAGAGCTTCGCAAACTGTTAGATAAATTTTCAGAAAATTTGTAGGCACTAAAAAATATTGGTTTTACTTTGGATCCATTTAGCGATTTTATATTAACAAATATGTTGTTAAAGCGTCTTGATCCTCAAACAGCTAAAGCTTTTGAGCTGTCGCACGACTCTGTCAATAATCCAGATTATAAAAAACTAACCGAATTTTTAAATAAACATTGTTTAGCATTAGATACATTAGATTATACCATAGCAAAACCTAAAGTTTCTTTTTCGGGTAATAAACCTAATACTGTGCCAAGGCAGACACTTTACGGACAAATTAATAACAATCTTTGCGTATTATGTAAAGACAAACATTTGTTATATCAGTGTAAAATATTTTTATCTAAAAATCCTTTCGAACGAAAGAAAATCTGTCAAAAAGAACATTTGTGCTTTAATTGCCTGAGTAGGATGCATGACCTTAAAACATGTAAATCTACTTCTAGGTGTAAAGAATGTGGTTCGCCACATCATACGCTTTTACATTTTCGAAAAGAAAGTCGCAATGATAATTCTAACGACAATATCTCTCATAGTATTAATTTACCTTCAATTAATAATGTACCTAAGCCGGTCGCTTCCGCTTCTACAACTGAAGAACCTACATTTACAGGATTCGTGAGACATAAACCAACTAGTGTGCTGTTGGCCACCGCTAGGGTAGATATCTCTGATATTTTCGGTAATTTTTATACATTTAGAGCCGTTATAGACTCGGGTAGTCAATCTTCTTTGATTTCTGAAAAATGTTTCAGAACTTTAGGTTTAAAAAAGTATCACCCACATACAGTTATTCAGGGTATTAACCAGAGCTCAACTGTTCAAGTTT
This sequence comes from Kuschelorhynchus macadamiae, assembly GCA_030620095.1. Lineage (NCBI taxonomy): Eukaryota > Metazoa > Arthropoda > Insecta > Coleoptera > Curculionidae > Kuschelorhynchus > Kuschelorhynchus macadamiae. Next base: position 187,717 of record JAUTXW010003543.1, on the reverse strand, counting down.
TAGGAGGAGTTTCATTTCATATTAAACCCACTGGTAGTAGAGAACCTGTTACTTCAATTGACGCATTAATCTTACCCACCGTTTGCGGTAAGTTACCCGCATATTCTTTAAATTTAGGTAACATGGCGCACATTTCAAATATAAACTTAGCAGATCCCTTGTTTTATCAGTCAGGAGATATTGATTTATTATTGGGAGCTGATGTATTCTCTCAAATATTGCTGGATGGAAAAATTACTGGGCACTCTTTGAATCAACCAGATGCTTTGCTTACTATTTTTGTTTATGTTTTGATAGGAAAAGTCTCAGACTCTTCACGGGCCATTAATTCCTTTCTGTGCACTTTTTCACACGAACCTTGTTTATCTGAAAGTTTAAGCAAATTTTGGGAGATAGAAAATGTGCCTGAAGTTAAAGTTGTGAGTTCTGAAGACCACCTCTGTGAACAGATTTTTTGCAGTTCCTATCAGCGCACTGAAAATGGCCGATTTGTTGTATCTCTGCCATTTCATGAGCCCGCCCCTAGGTTTCCTGGCATGCGTGACCTAGCCATAAAACGCTTCTTAAATTTAGAAAACCGCTTAATAAAAAATTTAAATTTTTATAAACAATATTGCGATTTCATGCAAGAATATTTAGAGTTTGGTCATATGAAGGCTGTAGTTCCTATAAAAAATGACAATTGTTACTATTTGGTACATCAAGGTGGTTTCAAAAATGATAGTTCAACAATTCGCGTAGTTTTTAATGGTTCAATGGGACCACCAAATCAAAAGTCAATAAATGAATGCTTGTTAGTAGGCGCAAAACTTCAAAATGACCTTTGTTCAATTTTATTAAATTTTCGTTTTTACAAAGTTTGTTTCACCGCCGATATACGGCAAATGTATAGACAAATCTTGATTTCTCCTTCAGATTGCGATTATCAAAGAATTATTTGGCGCTTTAATCGTAATGAACCTTTACAAGATTTTTCTTTATTAACAGTGACATATGGTTTACATTGTAGCCCTTTTTTAGCCTTACGTGTTATTCAAGAGCTAGCAAGTACAGATGGAAAAAAATATCCTCTTGCTGCTGCCGCTTTGCTTAACTCAACCTACATAGATGATATTTGTTGTAGCTGTGACTCCTTAGACTCTGCAATCGAACTTCGTGATGAACTGATTTCTCTTTTACAAAGGGGAGGATTTGAGTTGCGAAAATGGTCATCCAATCACTCTGATATTTTGTCTATTTTTCCCTCGTCACATATATCAGCGCATCCGCTTTCTTTTGATCATAATTCTGAGTCATTAAAAATTTTGGGTTTAAACTGGAGCCCCCGCAATGATTTTTTGTATTTTTCTGTAAATCCGAGTGAAAAATCCTGCACAAAACGTCACGTTTTGTCTGAACTCGCTCGAACCTTTGATCCTCTAGGTATTTTAAGTCCAGTTACCTTTCTTATCAAACATTTAATTCAACATCTTTGGCGTTTAGGACTTAACTGGGACGATGAACCCCCTAATGACATTCTTCGCCTGTGGAGGCAATATAAAAATGATTTTTCGCATCTTTCCAAGATTCAGCTACCTCGTCGAATGTCTTGTGATAACTATAAATATATCGATTTAGTTGGTTTCTGTGATGCTTCTGAAAAGGGTTATGCCGCTGTTTGTTATTTTCGTATGTGCTCAAACCAGGATGATTTTCAGATATTTTTTGTGATGACCAAATCTAAGGTTTCACACCTCCGTAAAATTACAATTCCACGTCTGGAATTATGCGCAGCTGTCTTACTCAGCAAACTTATGTCTTATATTGTCGATTTGTTTTCATCTAAATTTGAATTCAAAAACATATTCGCATTTTCGGTTTCGCAAGTCGTCCTAGCCTGGATCCAATCTAATCCCAGCCGCTGGAAAACTTTCGTTTCAAATCGCGTATCTTATATTCAGCATAAGATATCTTTGGCAAAATGGTATTATGTACCGTCTTTGGTAAACCCGGCTGATTTAGCTTCCCGTGGTTTACGTCCATCAGAATTGCAAAACAATTCCCATTGGTTTACTGGTCCTTCTTTCTTAAATAATGCTTGCGAAACTTGGAATGTTCACTCAGAGTTGTCATTTTCTGATGAATTCTCTTCGCAAAACTGTCATGACAGTTATTCGACAAGACAACATTATTGGGCTATTACTTAACAAATTTTCTTCTTTTAGTACTCTGCAACGGGTAATGGCGTATGTTTATAGGTTTACAAACAATCTACGCAATTCTAAGAAAACAACTCATAACTATCTTCTTAACCATGAACTGCAAGCAGCTGTGAATATCATAACTCGCTACGTACAGTCAATTGCCTTTAACGATGAACTTTCCCAGCATTCGTTTTCAAAATCGCTGCGAAAATTAAATGCTTTTGTTGATGCTAATAGTTTGTTAAGAGTCGGAGGAAGGTTAGGTAATTCACAGCTCCCCTTTGCCACAAAATTTCCTCTTTTGCTACCTAGAAAAGGTCGGTTCACTGAGCTTGTTATAGATTATTTTCATAAAAAACATTTTCACCGTGGTTCTCGCACCACACAGTACTTAATCAGTCAGCATTTTTGGATTCTTTCTGCAAAAAGATCCATTCGTTTAGTGTTATCAAAGTGTATGAACTGTTGGAAGACTAGCCCTCGACCTCTTCAGCCCCCAATGGGCAATCTACCTATTACTCGCATATCTCAAGTTAAACCCTTTTCGCATGTTGGCCGTTTATGACAACTATGAACCGCCATCGTGGTGCAAAAACTTTCAAATCGTATGTTTGCATATTCGTATGCTATGCCACCAAAGCTATTCATATAGAATTAGCCTCTGATATGACTACTGACACTTTTTTGGCTGCTCTACGGAGATTTATTAGTAGGCGTGGCAGATGTTCTCACGTTTATTCTAATTGTGGTTCTAATTTTATGGGAGCATCCAAAATATTAAATAAACTTATGCAAAATGTAGCCACCTCGGAATGCGTCCAGTGGCATTTTAATCCACCATCTTCCCCCCATTTTGGAGGTTTGTGGAAAGCAGGGATTAAATCTATAAAAACCCACCTTAATCGTGTTATATGTAGTCAAGTGTTAAGCTATGAAGAGCTTAATACTCTTCTAGTTCAAATTGAGTCTCTTCTTAATTCTCGGCCTTTGACGCCACTAAGTAGTGATCCAAATGATTTATCAGTGTTAACACCAGGCCACTTTCTCACGCTAGAACCCTTAAATTCTTTACCTGATGAGGATCTAACGTCTTTACCTCTTAATCGCCTATCTCGCTGGCAACTTATCCAGAAGCTACATCAACATTTTTGGAAACGCTGGAGGCTGGAATATCTTCACACTCTCCATGAAAGAGGAAAGTGGACAAAAACTGACAGTCCGGTACTTCCTGGGACACTTGTCCTGATCAAAAATGAAAACGCACCTCCTTCTACTTGGGTTTTGGGTAGAATCGAAAGCCTTTATCCTGGTAGAGATGGAATTTCACGGGTAGCATCAATTAAAACCGCAAACGGGATTTGGAAACGTCCGTTGGTTAAATTATGTCTGCTACCAATTACAGATTAACTCAGTTTATTTTTTTTTATGTATCATTAATACGCATATATTGTTTAGTTATATTTTTTTTTTAAGTTTTTTTTTCTTTTCTAAAATGCTCAATATATTGCGCATTTTGCCCGGGAGTATATTTGGTGTTAAATGATATTTTTATTATTATTATTTTTAATTGGCCATTAGTAATTTTTATTCGTTATAATAATTATAACTATTCATTTTAAACTCGCGCGTATTATTTATTCAGTCAGTAATTTAACAATAATTTTATGAACTTGCGCAAATTGCAATCCCTTAAAATCCGTCATACGACGAAAAAGGGTACTAGTTAAACAATTCTTTCTCTCGCATCACGCACGTCCAATTTGTTCGGGACTCGTTTTTTAATAATTTATCTTAACGCATCTATCCGCATTTTGTAACTAACTAAATTTCTTTTTGTAACGGGTTATTTAAACCCTCGTGTGTTACTCGTTCTTGTTCCTTGAATCAATCCAGAAGAGAAGAAGATAAGAACATTGAGAGCTCTCTAGAAGACCGGAGAAAAACGAGGAACAAGACAGCCAATAAATCTTCTTAGTGAATCCACTTATAAGGGTCAGTTTTCTATTACATTATTTTCCTCTCATCTAGATTCGCATTTATTTATACTTTTTATAATTAAATATAGCCCATTTTGAAATCTCTCACTAATCAGCTATCGAAGTACGCCACACTCTATCTTTAAAAATAAGGGAGATCCCCGCAAAAGTGCCGAAAATGGGATACCGTTTACATATACGGAAAAATACTGTTTGTCAAAACAAAATTTTTAATTATTAGTTTTTTAGAAAAAAAATATTTGTAGTGCATCACCTTGAATTATATATTAGTCAAATGTTTTTAGTCAAATATTACCACATTATTTAACGTATTAAATTGCCTGAGACTAAGCATAGTGAAATTAAAAATAAATTATATATTTAGCTTAGTAAAATAAAGAGAGGTATGAAGTTGAGATACTTTTGTACAACTGCAGTTAATTTAACATTTTGCCTCTATGCGAATATGTTTTAAGCAATTAATATTAAAAATTAAAATAATTAATAGCTTTTTGTTCCATTTGACAAATTGGTGGCTTCCTTGAGCCTGTCCGAAGGTTTTCATAAGAAAGTGTTAAACTAGAAATTGATACTTTGAGTTCTCTTTTAATTTTTAGTTGAGATCTGTTTCTTTCAGGGAAGAAAATTGATCGTTTAGTCTGACCCAAAAATTCAAATAGTGGTGTATTAAAAAACGCTACTTGCCTCTATAAATAGTTCTTGCCCTTCAATTGAGAGACCTTCCGATTTATTTTAAAATGGGTATCTAATCCCCTAGTATGTTATTATTTGGGTTCCGTAGGTTATAAAATATTTACTAACATTTTTAGTGGTTGTATCTAAATGATTTTGAATTATGGGAACTAAAAGTTTATTGTGTTTGTCTTTCTCGTTTGTGTTCCAAAATTCTAGTTTCCTGCACAAAACATTTACTTTGTCACTCATAACAAAGATATTCCTATTAGTCGTTCAAAGATGTAATAAAACTAGTTTCCAAAATATGTCGACCAAGTAGCTTCCCAGCTAGCACTAAAGTAGCTACAACTGTTTCCACTACTACTCTTTAAGAGTTTTTACGTATTTATTACTAATAATCCTACTACATATCAACAAACACTTTTTGGGTTACATGTTTTTAAGTATTATGTGTGTATTTGTTACTGCGAATAATAAGTCGTCATTTATTTTCCGTTACATAATGGTAATTATTCAAAGTTACTGTTTCTAATCTGTTTACTAAATTACAACTTTTAAGTATCAATACCTTATTGAACTTTGCAGAGACTACTGCATTACGTTCAAATGTACTCCTATAACGTATTACTATGAAGTAAAACGAGTCGTTGCAGAGTAGAAACAATTATCGTCTACTGCTACTTTAAACTGGCTATTACCAGTCGTTATTCTTCTATTGAAACTTAAGTAAGAATTACAGTAATTATTTACTACAAGTAAACTATTACCTCTTGTACTTGAGGTTCCGGAGATAGGGGGCGCTGGTACGAGATTCGGTCGGCGATTTTATAAGAACAGTGGCAGTTCGGCCATATTGCTGCTAAAATCGTTTTGTTTACTTTTCGTGGGTTTCTTATGAGATTTTTGTTTTAGCGACTCATTTTATTAGTTTGTGATTATTAAAATGAATATTGATTAAAACAAGAAGTTCTCAGCCATTGGCCATATGAAGGAATGTATTTAAGCCTGGTTCACCTGTTTTTTGCTTGTAACTATAAAGTGTTTGTGATGAATGTATAAATGACTATGACCCTTAAGTTTAAGTTTACTCCAAGAAAAGTTATTAAATATTGCACATTATTATATTTTGGTTTTATTTTGCTGTAAAAGACAATATTGTTTCATGTCTTAGTGTATGTTTTACTCCATTCAGCACCTTAATTTAAGGTAGAAGCTCTCTAAGATTAGCATAAAAGAAACTTTAAGCCTTCCTCAGTACATATTACATTACTAAATTCACTTGGCAGACAACTCTCATTAATCGCTTGCACAAACATTGTTATTTATTAAAAATCTAAAACATTAACATAACTCTACAATTACAACTGACGCTGACAGAGGTTGTTAATATAAAAGTAGATTAATTTAGTCATATCTTGCGAAAAACTAACGATAATATGGGTGCCCCCATTTAAACCTTTAAAAATTTTGCATCAATTTGGGCGGTGGGCTTCTATTGTCGCCACTGTTCTAAAGTCATTGGAATTCGGTCTACAGCTATTGTTGTGTATGTGTTGTGTTATCGTCTACGAGTAACAAATTAAAATGGTTCACAATGGCTTCACATACCATAAGAAAAAAAAGTAGCTCTCGTCACGCCACATTTTATAGAAAATTAAAAATATCGCAACTTGGTTATGTCATACCTGAACAAAACAACCTAAAGAGGTATTTTATGGTTATAATAGATTTCAGAATTATAATAGTGACTCAAGTACCACAACTCTCCGCATGCTACGGCACAACGCATTAAATTTTAAAGAACCGGCGGAATGTTCCCAAATCGTAACCGTTTGGTAATAATCAACGACATATAAAAAGGGCAATAATATACAGTATAGGTTTAATAAGAACTTTGTAGATAACTTTATTCGTATCACCTTAGAGTTCAAGACTTCAGTGTAAGTGATATAAGGTATAAGTGACAGTTACGTATTTAAAGAATCCAAAACTATAAAAGCGTATGGGAACAGTCGTAGACACTTGATGTTAAGTAATTTTCTCAGTAAAGAAATGCAGCTAACTTAAAAGTAAAAGTCCAATAGAACGCCATTGTTTATTTTCATCTCCCCTATAAATATTTAGCTATGGTGTTTGTTTTTGTGAGTATAAAGATTTAAAATGCATACAAATTAAACATTTATGAAAAAAAGAATCACTCTTTATAATAAGATATTTAATGATAATTACTATTTAAACCAAAGTCCAAAATTACATTTTTGAGATTTAAATTGGCCAATACATTTAAACAAAATTTATTGAAAATTAACGAATTTTAAAGGCGCGTATTTTTTTTACGACTATCATCAGCATATTTACCAGAGAAATTTTCTGCGTTTTAATTTTAAGTCCTTAACATAGCCAGAAAACTAAGTGAAACGCATGTATCCTACCTCAAATACCAATAACGTATTCTATACGCTCTACACCATAGTCCCAATTTGATTGTTTGTAGTCGCCATAACTGTTTTGTTTGTATTAAAATGAACCATACATATTTTTAAAACGGATTAAATAAAGACAGAAATAAGGAAGTGACGAATAGGGTGAATTATTACTATTCGGCTACTTAAATGGAACTACACAATTCCCTACTATCTACGTAATAGTCAAACTCACAGTTACATTTTATTCACGAAATAGTTACCCTAAAAATTGTTCTCAGTAGTCTCAGCTTAAACAGAACTTTTGGCGCCTTTCCTCTTGCAAGACTATAACAATGCCTGACTTGTTCTGGACCAGTAATTGAACAATTTATGTGTCGTACCTCTTAATCCTTAATAGACGGCGAAAAGTATTGGACGAAAATAATATCTACTCGGGGAGCTCGTGTTGCTGTGTCATATTTTTACCTGAAATATCTACTAACGAATATTTTTGGAATATTTTTAAATGTATGCAGTGAGAAGAAAAACCTTAACAATTATTGCAAAAAATATTCAGTATCAAAAGGCATTTGCAGCATTAGAACATGTTGAAACAAGTGATACTAAAGTGCTGATGAAAAAACTTGTCAATTATATATTATATAATGAAGAGTTGGGTGATGATGAAGAAACTATTAGTACAGTGTCGGATAATGATAAAAAAATTAATTTAAAAACATATGTAGATTAAACCAAACATATTTTACCCATGATTTGTATGTTACATTTCTCACTCGCACCCACATATCATTTCCCTTTACCTGTCAAGGACTCAGCCAGAATCGCCCATCATTTTTAAAATAACTAAATAAACTAAATGAACTAAATCATATTAAAAATTCAAGCTCTCAGCTCTTTAAAAAATTCTAGCCTTACAGAAGGACCGTTATCCAGAGGGTTTACGACTTCTTGGACTATAACTGCTTCATCATCTACTGGTCAGAAGCATAGTGAATTTGCGCCAGAAAAGTAGGCGATGCAACTACCCGTTGCCGTGATGGAAAAGTGAGCGACAATCTTAAGACAGAGGGATGTTTAGACATCAGATTAAAACTACGACGGCAGCGGAACGGAACTGACAAGTGACAATAACTTGCAGGTGTACATGTGTTGTATAATTTTAATGAATTTTATTATACATTTTATTGAAAAATCCCAACAGTTTCATTCTCTACACTAATTATGTTTCTATAGGTGACCCACATCGATCTGTCACACTGTATATATCATATGAATATATTCTTCATCAAAGCATATATTATTTAAATTAGAATGTAAGAATACATGTAAATTATATGCGACCTTTATTATCATTATTAAATATATATAAAGCTACCCAGCGATATTATTAAATAAAACATTATATTGATAACAATGTAACTTTATCAATGAACAAATAGGATCCTTAACCCTGCCTGATGTATAAAATAGCATTTGTTAATGGAAATCCCGTGAATTCTTTTTAAGTATACACACGACTCAATATTTACCCGTCTGACGATTCACTTGTAAAAGCAAATATTCATTTATAGATTTTAAAGCGAAGTTATAAAAAGATAAAAATAAGTTTTGAGGAGCAAAGTCAGTCATAGGCGTTCGCCAAAACAGAATATTAACAGTGTAGCGATTTTCCATAACACATACTGGCGATGGTTATTGTACATATGCCGATGGGTGTGCCTTTCATTACCCTTTACAGATTTTTTATAGGCATAGTGACCCTATTGTTTCCTGCTGTGTGCAAACGGTATTCTTTGAGATACTTTACTAGGTATAATACTCATAGTACTGCACCACCTGAATTCAAAATTGGACTCATATATCATTCGAATCTTAGATCTTCTAGGTATTTACACTAACGTAATGTTAAAAAAATCGTACCTACAATAGCCAGCACGATTTACAGATTTGTCCCCGCTTGATTTATCTTACGAGTCGATTGATATCAGTTGTTTAATAAGATCCATATTTAAAAAATAAGATGTAAATTATGTTTAGTCGATAAAGACCAATATCTCGAAAACTTCTTTTTAAAATGTCGTAATGTAAAATTTTTAAAGTTGGAGAACGCTGGAGGTGAGATTCAAAATGGTAAAATTTGAAAAATAGTAAGTATATGTCAGAAATATTTTAAATGTTTATTATATTATATATATATATTTTTTTTTTCTTAAACAATCTATTTTAATTATTAACCGATGTCACACCATGAATGAACTGAACCAAAATTGATGATGATATTTGCTTTTATGCCCACATAAATTAATAACGACATCCCACATAATATGAAATAAATCCCAGACTTTTCGTTGATTATCATAACATACACTGAGATAGATGGTTAAATTTCAAGAACCGCTATTTTGTGTTACTCAGTTTTCGTTATATCCCAGTTTTATATATGTATATATATATATATATATATATATATATATATATATATATATATATATATATATATATATATATATATATATATATATATATATATATATAAAACGAAACAACTGATTCGTGTGTTCGTTATATCGCTAATTTAAAGATCGGAAAACTCACAGAAGAAGAACCTGAAAAAGTTTACCTCATAGCGGTAAAAGAACTAGAAAAAATAAACAACCTTACAGTTACCCGTTTTATTCAAGAAACATCAGCACATTTCGTTTTGCTGAATACAGTTCCTGCAGATACAATTCTTGTCGTGTTGTCCGATGCTGCTCAGTATATGATAAAAGCTGGACAGAATTTAAAAATATTTAATGAAAATTTAATTAAGGTAATTTGCCTACTTCACGGAATCAAGAGGGTTGCGGAAACTATCATAGTTTCCTTCCCGTTGGTCATTGACCTAATAGCAAATGTGAAAAAAATATTCATAAAGGCCCTATTAAGAGTGCCGTTTTATAAGGCTAATTTGCCCGGAACACCATTACCACCTGAGCCTGTTGTTACCAGATGGGATATCTGGATTCGTGCGGCAATATTTTATGCAGATAATTTCCAAAAATTGGAAGACTTAACTACACAAATGTCTACTGATGATTCACGGTGCATTTAAAACTGTAAATGAATAGTTCAAAATGTTAAAGTGAACAACAGTTAATGTATGTGTAACTATAGATTTCTAGCAGAGAGTATTTTGCAACTAGAAGAATCGTATACAAGTCTACAAGAGCCGATGGATATAATAGGAAGTGAAAATGCGATCATGTTTCACTATCGTTTTTAGACTCTGGTTGACTTAATGTTTATTAAATTAGCCTCAACATCTGGCTACTAAACATGGGCGACTCACTAGAAACCGTGATTCATTTACGGTTCCAAGACACAAAACCTCTATATTTCATCGATCTTTTAGTTACAATGCTCTAAAAAACTATAACTCGCTGCCTTCTGACATTAAAGCCTCCTCATCCATTGTTACTTTTAAATCTAAATTAAAAAGACACAATAAACAACTGAGACGCTAATTTTGCAATTAGCTAAAAAATATAAATTGTATTACTGCTCCTTAGTTTGTGAAGCATATTTATACTTATTTGTATATTTCTTTATTTTTTCTACCTATCTACCTTTGTTCATGTTCACCCTGACTCTAAAATACTTTACTGCTGGTTAGGTATTTTATTATTTATTATACGGGTATTATTAATTAGCTTTTAGAATTTTACAAAAGTGAAATAAAAATAATAACCACATAAAATACATTGTCAATTTGATGCAAATTATTTCAAGGTAGCAAAATTTGGCACAATATTGTGTCAAATAGTATAATATTGGCGACTTTCGACTCGACGGAAGAGGGAAATTGATTTTAAAATTAAGTTATTTTTTTATGTTAGTTTAATGTATCTATACATAAAGCTTTTTGCCTTTTAATTTTCCTTAAAATTTACTTGATTTATGCTTTCTTTCCGTTGTTGCAAAAAAAAATACGGACGGAAAATGATTATGGCTTGTGTGATAACATCAATGTTTTTGTCATTTTGTTTAAGCAACATAATCTGTTCCTGTTCTGTCCACAGTTTATGATTAGGCACGCGTCTGTACAGATTTAAAAAAAAATTGATATTAACCCCCGGAACTTTGTCGTGCTCAAAATGTATGAGTTTTTTAAAACTATCGCAGTTTACCATACTCGAAATTGATCAATTCAAAAAAATACAAAAGTCTGCAGTGCGGCCATAATGTCATTTCCGCCATATACCAGAAATAGGGTGAGGATGTATTAGTGTCAGCTCAAAATAGCTTAAAGAGACATAATCAGATTATGTGAGCGATAAAAAGCCTTAAATTGCGAAAAGAAAATTAACATCTAAATATATTTTCCCACGCTGTCGTAAAATCCGCCAACGTCTACTAAGCGAATGATCTGTTGAAGGAATGCCACTGGAAAAATGAAAATAAGCACGAACGAAAACGCAAAATTCAATATTTATCGTAGATACGACCGATAAGTACGATTAATACTGAGCAAAGTCGTGAGAATAAGCGGCACTTCGTCAGGTTGTTTCAATGTTTGCCTTACCATAAAACAATATTTACTTCCTTTACTTGCTAGTCTCAAGGCAGGTTGATAAGGTGATTACGTGTAAAAGCTTTACCGTAACAGATATTTTTATTTTAAAAGTATGAAACCAAATAGTAACCTGTCGTTGTTTTATTTAAATGAAAATATTACTATGCCGATGTCGATTTTGGACTAAAAAAATATATTTAGTATATTCATAAATAAAGGTATTTCTCTAAATAACTTAAAGGTAATGGCGTAGCTACATTCTGTTCCAGATTAAAATGCCACTTGTTTTTCAATATTCAGCCGTTCTTTTTTGTTCCGACGTTATATAGGAATAAGGAAGCGTGCCCGGGAGCACAGATAGTCTAGTTCACAAATTCAAAATGCTAATTTTTGTTAGTGCTAGTAAACATTATGAGTGTTTGCACGTTAGATTCGGAATGACGTATAGAAAAATGTGCAAAGGTTTCAAATCCTCACATAAACAATTTCAAAATTACGATTTAAAAGAAAAGGAGTATAGTTTTTTGCAAATAACTCGAAAACTATTAACATTTAAAGAATTGTAATAAAGTTACTAAAAAGAAAGAAATTTCCAATAAAAAATCCCGTCTTCCGGAACTCCATTATTAATGATTTTAATTTAATGTTGAAATAAGCCGTTACGATGCCCCAAAACCGGCCGTAACAACTAAACAAGATATACTAATAAATATTAATTGAAAAATCAAAAAAGAACGGTATTATCCAGGCACTTGAAGGAATAATATCCTTCTAAAAAAAGATTCTTTTCACTGATTTTTCATAAATTAAGCCTACAGTTAATTAACATTTTTTTTAGATTTTTGGTTTATATATTTCAAGTCAAATAATTTTTAAAGAAAAGCCAACTATATTATATGAGGTTATGACATTGCGATGTTTTTAGTTTATAATAATCTATTAGTTAATGATTACTGAGTCAAACAAAAAACTAAAAAATTAAAGTGTTTTGTTAGCTTCAATAATTAATAACTGATAGATGATAACAATTAATATATATTGTATAGTTGTGATAAAGACTCAACGAAGTGAAAATGTTAGTGGCTTTTATTTAACAATTATCCGATTTGAAATATAAAAGAAAACTACAAAAAAATTAACACTAGGCTCATTTTTATACATAGATCTCTATTTTCAAGATTAAATTAAAATTATTAATTGTTGATAATAATATATCCTCTTTAAGAATCTTTTTTTAGTATCTTAAATGTTAATAGATTCCAAGTTTAATTCAAAAAACTAAACTTCCTTTTTTTAACCTTAATTTGTTATTAAATTTTCATATTGTCTATGTGCGGGTTTGAAACTTTTGCACATTTTTTAGAGGTCATTCCGAATCCATATTTTTAGTACCAGTAGCAACAATTAACACCGTTTTGAGTTTGTGAACTGAAGCGTTCGGGGCAACAAGGTACATAAGCCACAAATTATAAAAAAACGGTATATCTTTATTATTTTACTATATAAGAATGGCGCAAGCCACTGACAAAATATTAAGGAGAAATACCAAAAGATGGCGACTCTATTCCCGAAATTCGTTGTTCCCCAACTAAAATATTTTACTTTCTGACAGCCAGCAATGACGTAAGCCACAACATGTCCAGCAAACAGTAAACGTCTTATAAGAGAAAAGTGTTTCAAAGTGAATTAAATAGTAGTAAGATTGAAAATGTTTTTAGTTCAAATGATAGTATACAAAACAGAAACTATATTCCGACACAAAGCATTTCCGATTCTTTGCGGCTTATGAATTTTTGGTGTATTTTTCCAAGGGCATGCGCCATTTAAAATTAAAAGCAGTAAATTCAGTATTTTAACATCTTTAAGTGTCCTATCATTTACATGACGTTGGCAACTACCATGGAAAAGGCATCCCGATCTTCGGCCAACTCGAACTATTCCTCGTCGGCCCTCTATTTTGCTTTCCATGATCACTCTTAAGTAGAGAGTATTGTTGGCCACGGATTATATGTTCAAGATATACGACCTTCCTTCGTTTGACATTCACGATAAGTTCTCGATCTGTCTTGGCTCTTCTCATTCTTTTTCGGAGTGTCAGACTTATGCTCGTGTTACCTCAATGCGGCATTTAATTTCTACATCTACATTCCAACTGGGCATGCTCATGTTTCATAAACTCATAGCTTTCAAACCCATATCCTTACTGGCTCTACTTACACTGTTCAACAGTTGCTGGAGGTCCTCCACACTCTCTGCCAAGATTATCGTATCGACAGCATCCCTCAAGTTGTTTGTAGATAGGCCATTGATTTTAATACCGATATCAGTGTATTCTAATGCCTTTTTGAAAATGATATCTGAATATAAGTTAAATAGTAGAGGAGAAAGTATGCAACCCTGGCGCACACCCATGCAAATTCTGTTTGCCGTCTGATTCAATTCAATAAAACAGGCGTATACATCTTTAAGTTGATCTTTACACTTTTGTAGGAGAACTATAAGAGATCTCACTCTGTAATCTCAGCATTTTTTGCATTTAGGTAACGGAATAAAGGTGAACTGGTGCCAGTCATCCGGAAGTTTCCCGCTAATATATATATTGTTAAACAGATCCACAACGTGATTAATGTTATTATCATTAAGGAGCTTTATTAGTTCGATGGGGAATTTTATCTGGACCTATTGCTTTGATATATTTACCAAGATTGATAACACGTACAACTTCTGCTTCTGTTATAAATGGTCCAATGTCATGAGTTTCTGATATTACAAAGTCGTCGGGTCTGTCGTCTTTAAACAATATTGCCACGTATTCCTCTCGGGCCGTCTGTTTTTGTTCTTTTTCAAGGATGATTTCATTTTTTCGTTCACATTGACCATCGGTGCTTTACGCTTAAATATTCCTGTAACCTTCTTTATTTTGCGGTGCATGTTAAAATAGTTGTGTCTTGCACTCAGGTGCTCCATTTCTTCACGCATGCCACTCATCCATCTCTTCTTTGCATTTCTGATCTCTCTGCTTATGATCCTATGGCAAGCGTTGTATTGAACCTTGTCGTGTTTTACTTTTCTTCTCTCGTCCATTAAATCAAGAATTTCTTCAGTCATCCATCGCTTCTTTTTCGTTCTTATCGAGGATGATTTCGAGGCCGTTTTACTAATGCTGTTGATAGTGTTCCTTAGTTTTTTCCAGTGGTCATTTACACTTGCTTGTGGATTCACAACAAGATGACTCAATGCCGATCGTCTTTGAAATCATTATTGTGAAGTTTGGACCTTCTTCGGTTTCTTTGATTTCTTGAGGGCTTTGAGACACACAGTGCCATTTATTACTAGGGGATTGTGATCGGATCCCACGTCTGCACTCGGGTAGGTTGTAGCCCGCTTGACACAGTTTCTGAATCTGTTGTTAATCAGTACGTAGTCTATTTCGTTTCTTACTGGGTTCTCTGTTGTATCAGCAGGAGATAACCAAGTGTACAATCTTCTTTTTGGTAGTTTAAACCACGTATTATACACTACCATCGAATTGATCTGACAAAACTCAAACAATCTGTTTTCCCGCTCATTTGCTTCACCCAAGCCAAAGCTTCCAACCAGGTTGCATCTTCTACCATCACCGATTTTAGCTTTGAAGTCGCCCAAGATCAGTTGATATCCTTTATTTTCAATGTTCTTAGGAGCTTTGTTATGTCGTCGTTAATACACTCGACGTCGTTGTCGTATTTTCTTTCTGAGGTAGGTATGTACACTTGGATTATGTTAATGTTGAATGGTCTAGCATTTAGTTGTAGCAGCATGATCCTTCTAGAGACAGGCGCGATGTTTGCGACGCACTGAAAGTACCATAGATACCCACTCCATTCCTGTGATAAGCATCTTCGTCAGAGTTTTCGGAATAAAAGAATGTTCCCTCTGGATGTGTATATGTTCCATTATTAGGCTATCAAACCTTCCTCATTCCCATAATGTCTACTTGCAGTCTTTTCGCTTCCTGGATGATATTATCTATTTTGCCAGCCGCATACTTCTGACATTCTATGTTCCGATACGTATTTTCGGGTGCATTATTTTGTACCGGGTGATTCTTAGCACCCCTTGGCACATTCAAGGGCCACCCGGGACAGGGGGCAGTTTTCTTATCTCTATTTTCCATAGTAATATCCTGGGGAAAACTTTACCGGAGTGGTTTCCCCTTGCCTTCTCCGGGTTTTACTTCAGCCAATCTTCTGGATGCAGACGCTGTTTGCAGCCGCCCACCCTGGGGCAGACGCTGCAGGTGAAATCGCCAAATCTGGCTACCCTCATCTAGTTTAGCACGTGAGTCGACACGGTTTTCCAGGGTGTCGCCGGTATCAGCTGTTAGCTTCTTGGAGCCATAGACGAGAGCTGGGTGTCGAGTGGGAACTAATCATACTGAACCACTGCTATTTGTCACAGTGTGAATGTCCAACATAAGAGGTACTATCCCTCCTCCACAACCCCATACACCCCCTAACATGTTTTTTACTAATGTAAATTACCGATATGTTTTAAATGTCGAAGTATTATTTTTACAAACTATTTGTCACAAACAATGTTACATGATTATATTTTCTGTGAAAGTAAAGTGTGCGAAAGGTGGCTTATTTGGTTACAACATTGAATAACCGTTAACACTTTTGGCTGTATTGTTTCAACATGCGGGCAGAAATTGAATGTGAGGCTGAAATGTATATTGGGTAACTTAGAAATGTATCTATTTACTCGTTGCTATTCATGATGTCCCTGCAGTTTGCTTTGGTACAAAATTATTTGTCCTTGTAACTACTTGTATCATTAAAATAAGAAATTTTGCATTTTCCAAGGCAAAAATGACAAGTTAACGTTTTTTGTTGCAGAGAGGGCTATTACAAAATTTGAATGAAAAGAATACATCAAGTGGAACTTTGGTAACGTCGGATAAAGTCACTCTAACGAGATGGAGAAAAACTAATATAGAAATAAGAAAAAAAGAGAAACGCAAACTTAAGCGAAACCTAAGACACAGCTACGTAACTAGCAGGGGAAAAAGGTTGGTGTTCCTCGTATTTGCAAAAAGAAGTGTAGGAAGCAGCAAGGAAAAAAAGAGACGTTTTTAGTTAGTTTTAGAACTTAAGCACATACTAGGGACCAAACACTTATTTATTCGAATCCGTAAAAACTGTACCGAAAAAGCGGACGTACAAGAAGAAAACCAAAAGACAAAACTAGTTATGCAAACAAGAATTTTTATCCGTACACGGCGTGCAGAATTCCTCCAAACGCGTTAGGCTTATCTGCAATCAGATTTCAAAGGAACGAAGTGTTCCGAAGGACGACGAAAGAGGAATACACCATAATAGACTTAATAAACATTAGCGTAGCCAAAAAAATTGTTTGGGGGGTGCAGAGGTCTAAAATTTTCCGAGAAATAACGCCATAATAAAAAAAAGTGCTAAAAAACGACATCTTTACCGTTAGTTTCTTAACATTGTATTATTTTGTTACGTCGTGTTTGTATTGCATAAATATATTTTTTTAATACAAAATTGTACCATATAAATATATTTTAAATACAAATTCCAAATGTGTTCGAATCTGTAGAACGGCTGAAGCTATGGGGGTGCGAATGCACCTTTACACCCCCTTAGCTACGTCTATGTCAATAAAACACGATTTGAATAATTACAGACGGTTCATGATTATATCCAATCCCTTGCAAAATATATTAGCCACTACAGCAAAAAGAAAAATCCGAATCTACTATACCTCAACCATGACATAGCTATTTCTGGACTTTAAAACGATTTTTATTTGGAATGGTGCAGAAAGAAAAATATTACTTCTGTTAAGGAAGGTAAATATAGAATAATATTTTGTAATGAATATAACATGATTTAACTACCCAAAGGTGATACGGGGTGATACGTGTCTAACTTAATTTAATAAACATGTCGATCCCAACCGCATTATTATTATTATTATTATTATTATAGGTGTCCGGCAGTAGGCGGAAAAGTCCGATAGACTGCACACTTGTTTAGAGAGTTTTTTTTTTTTTTTTTCATATTCGCACTTTAGTATTGTTAGTCATTTTTCTAGTCCACGTCAGTTTCGTTCATAGATTAGGCCAACAGCTGTCCAGTCGATTCTTCTCCATTCACACTTGGAGCGGAAACTATGTCCTCACTTAGCTTGTTCCAGTCTTCTATCACGCGGTTATACAAAATGTTTTTCCGACAAAGTCTATGGCACAGTTCTGGGACCAGTTTCAGGGAGTGGCCGCGTAGGTGGTGATTTTCACTGATGGAAAATGCATTCATATCGCATGAGTAGACTCCATGTAGTATTTTATACGTCTCTATGAGGTCTCCTCTTCTTCGCCGATCAACAAGTGTTGTAAGTTTTAGTTTTCTTAACCGTTCTTCATAAGGTTTATTTCTCAGGGTCAGAGGAAGTTTTGTGGCTCGTCTCTGCACTCTCTCAACGAGATCGATGTCCTTTTGAAAGTAAGGAGACCATGAGATCACTGCATGTTCAAGTATAGGCCGTATGTAGGTTCTGTAAAGGTGTAGGCACAGTTTTTCAGAGATGTTTCTAAAGGCCCTTCTTATAAGGTAGATTAGAGAATTGGCTTTTTTTACCACTTTGAGCACCTGAGATTCACATTTCAGGTCAGATGTTATTGTGACTCCCAAATCCACCTGTTCAAAAGTTGTTGTCAGTGGTTCGTCATTGAGAAAATATGTTAGCTGAGGGTTGTTATAGCCAATATGTAACACTGCACACTTGCTGATGTTGAGTTTTATTAGCCAATTTTTACACCATGTATCCAGTGTTGCCAGATCTTCATTCATTTCCCCATGGTGGATGGTGGGATCACAAAAAATCTTTGTATCGTCAGCATACAAACTCACTCTGCACAGTATGTCCTGGGATAGGTCGGCCACGTAGATGATGAACAGGAGTGGGCCCAGCACTGAGCCCTGTGGGACTCCACTGTCAACACTGTACTTCTTAGAGAGACATCCATCAACCCTGACCTCAAACCTTTTATTCGACAGATAATTCTCTATCCATCTCAGCAGCCTACCCCTGATTCCGTAATGCTCGAGTTTCTTAAGCAGCCTCCTAGTTGGCACAGTGTCAAATGCCTTTTCGAAGTCCACATAGATGACATCCACTGGGTATCCGTCGTCCATTGCTTTTGTCCACGTTTCCAAGTTGTACATGAGATTGGTATTCACAGATCTGTGCGGTAGAAACCCATGTTGGTTGTAAAGTTTGTGTGAGTGGTTCCTAATTAGGAAAGCTGTCAATTCCTGTGCTATAATTCGTTCCATGCACTTGCATGGTATTGATGTCAGACTTATTGGTCTATAGTTAGCAGCTGAGAGTTTGTCTCCCTTTTTGTAGATGGGTATTACCACCGCACATTTCCATTCTGAGGGAAGATAGCCTGACTCAAAAGATTCACTCATTACATCTGCAAGTAGAGGACTTATAGATATTGTGCAGTTTTTTAGAAGAATCGGCGATACACCATCAGGGCCTGGACTTGAGTGAATTTTTTGCTTTTCTAATGCAGTTCCAACTTTTTCTGCTGTAAATTCTATGTTTTCAATAGATGGCCCAGACCTAGTTTCTTCTGGAAGTAGAGGAATATTTGCGAGGCTCTCTCTTGTATAGGTTTGGTGGAACTGTTTTGCAAAAATTTCAGCCACCTGGCTTGACTCCGATGTTACACAACCATTGCTATCCTTCAGTGTAAAGGACTGCAACTTGGAATTGAGGGTACTGTTCACAAACTGGTAGAATTGTCTAGGTCCCTTATCGACCAGACCATTCTCAAAAGTTTTTCTCGCTTCTCTCAGTGACATGGTTATATTGTTGTTTGCTCTTTGGTAAGCAGAGTAATCATCTGCATTTCTGGAATTCCGATACTTATGCCACAGGCGACGCTTTTGATTGATGGATTTCTTATGCTGCCTTGTAATCCACGGTTTCCCAAAAATCTCTTTTGGTTTTTCCAATGGTATGTATTTCTCAATTATATTATCAGTGATATTTTTCAAATTCTGATATTTTGTGATGTTTGGATTTAACTCTGTGTTCCTAAGGTGATCATTGAATCATGAACCACTACAGTTATGTGATCACTGAGACCAATAGGATTATGTCCCGTGACAGACGTGATTAGCTTTTCATCTGACACTAACAGCAAATCAAGTAATGATGGTATGTTATTGTCACGATACCTTGTTGGAAAAGTAATCAACTGATGAAGATTGCTATCCTGATATAACATGAGGAACTGTTCAGACATACTGCATGGTCTCTGGACTTGCGAGCCAGCCCAATTAATATGGGGATAATTAAAATCCCCAAAAAGAAGTACGATATTCAGACAGACCTCTTATGACATCACACAGGCTCTGATTATCAACATTATTACATGATGGTGGACGATAGACACAACCTAGTAATATTTCAGTTGATCTTATTTTCAGGTTAATGAAGACTGAGTCGATAATACTATTTCTAAGCTCATCAGCATTCTGTTTAATAGTTTCTGCTTTATAACCATGAATTGTTTCCTTAACATAAATACACACACCCCCTCCCTTTCTATATTCCCACTCTATCCTCTCTCCACAAAATATACTGAGGCAGTTGAACAAGTGCATCTGTGATTCTGGAGTTAAGCCACGTTTCTGTTAGAAGTATTATGTCGGGTTTCAAATTTCTGATTTCTGCAGAAAACTCATCAAATTTAGATAGAAGGGAGCTAATATTGGTATAGAAAAGAGTGAGAGAGGCAAAGGGGGCTATTACTGCTTTTTTGAGACATCACCTTGAATTATTTTAGGAACTCCCTTTATGTATTTTATAATAAGATTTGTCTCACCTTTTTGTTTTCTCTCTTCTAGTGTCTTAACTGTATTTTTCAAGTACTCACGCTGCATTTTGGTTTGATCACTCTTGATGTAGATGTCCCCCCGTAGTTTCGATTTTTGTTTCAGGATCCTCAGAGCGTCCTCAAAGCTTTCAGTGATAACCTTTAGAGGCCTTCTTTTTTCCTTATCATATCTTCCTATTCTGTATACTTTTATGTTATCAAGCCTTACTGACACATCAATATCTTTAATGATCTGCTTAGCTTTCCTTTGTTCCAGTGCAATACGTTCCTCAGCAGTTGGTGCATCCGATTCGTCAATTCCAAATATTATAATGTGTTTCTTTCTTATCTCTCTTTCCTGCATCTCCGTTATATTTGATTCAACACTCTGTTCACTGTGTTAAGCTTCTATATTACCAGCGGATATTTTCACTTGAAGATTATCAAAGTCAGCCTTCAGATTTGACATTTCTTTTTCAAAATCGGTCTTAAATGATTCACATGCTACTTTTAAGGTTTCAAGGTTGTTGTTGGTTTCTTTTAGTTTTGTATCAAACTGCTTGTTCCTATCTGACAATGCTTTTTTAATTGTTGGTATTTCTTTGAGTGTTTCTTTGTTCCCCATTATCTCCAAAGAGGAGGGGATTTTCTGTAAAATTTCTTTACATTTTTTCAATTCGCTCTTCAGCATTTCTACCTCCTTTACAAGTTGTGGCAATTTCCTAGCTGCATCAGCACATTTTGGACAGTAGAAAAATGTGAGCTGTCTTTGGCCTAGAGTAGCAGCCCTGCATTCTGTTGTTGATATATCAGAGCAAGCCTTGCATAATACAAGGCCACAGGAGTCACAAGGAGCACCAAAAATTTCGCCTTCTTTTAGCTTTGCACCGTTTACGCACTTCATTTTACATTGAGCACAATTTAGATCACTCATTCTGCCAAAACTACTTTATTCTAACTTTTGACTAGAAAGGTAATGATGAAGAGGAAGACAGTAGATTTTAAATCTGACAACTCGCTTTCGCGTCGAACGAGACTAAACTACGGATGAAACGTCCATACAGGAAGGCACTTTATAGGTTGTACAATTTTATTTAGATGGAATGTTATTGTACTATTTTATCTGACAACACTGTAAGTTTTTATCACGTTGTTTGGTAAACTTTTATTGTTGAAAATTTTGGATCAAAATACTTTTAAAACTTTTGCCATCACTTTCACCTGCAACTTGCGGACAGATAATCCATTTGCACTAAACTTTCACAGATTTTTAGTAGTTTTTCAACCGAAAAATCGTTAAATTCCAGAACAGAAACAGAAAATGACGTGACGCTAGACAATCAACAATGAAGAAACTAAAAATTCAGACAATAAAGACCACAATAGCAATGAATTAGTAATAACGTTTGACTTGAAGCAAACTCTTCCAACCCTCAGCCTTACCCTTGACCCAGGGTTTTATTTGCGAAGAGCTTGTATCTGCAACTTGGGCATTTACGACTGTACAAATGGAAACGCAGGCATGTTTATGTAGACCAAGACCATGGCCAAGAGAGAAAACGAAAAAATAGCTAGTATTATACTAAAGTACCGCCCATCCAAAGAAACAACGGAGGAAAAAGAAATCATTATTTATTCATATAACTGTGGAGGTCATAATAAAAACTGGCTTATCATTTCACGTTGGCTTCAACTTACCAGAGAACATAAATTTAAAAGTATTTCAAAATAGATTTATGGTATCCGGGCAAACTTTGCTTTGCCATAGATCTTTTACCCTTATTGAAAAACAGATGAGGATTGGTACGATGCTGTGGGAAAGAGCAACAGAACTAATCGCTTTGAAGTTGTTATGGAACAAAAGGATTTTCTTTCGTTTGAAAATATTTCTTTGGTTTGAAAGAACGTCACTGAAGATAAAGAGCCGTTAAATTTTAATAGAGGCCGATGTTTGCGTTTTGAATCCATCGAATCTAATACCATGTTTCTTAAATACGAACTCGATGGCATTTTTGAAAAAAATTAATATTGGAAAACGCGGAAAAAACTTTGTTTCCAGTCCAACCAGGTTGAACAGAATAAGAAAGTTTGGGACTTAAGAAAACTTATGAATTATATTCCACCTATCAATCAAAGCTTTTACTTGGGCATTTTTGAAAAATCTGAAGGACAAGATTTTATTGCAACTGAAGATCAAGATGAATGTAGATGGAGATGGTAATATTTTTGAGTTTGGGGAAAACTAATAACATAATGTATTTTTTATTACATAAGTTACCATAATAAAAGAACTGTAAGAGTTTTGTTGTGTTAAAAAAAAAGTATTTTTCACCTATTTAGATGTAAAACATCCTAGTTATTTAGTGTACCAAAAAATGTCACATTTTTTTAAAAAATTATTTAAATAAAATTGAAAAACATTATCCTATTACAATTTATTTCACTAAATTTATTATAATTTACTCTATTGCGACATTATTTCCTGAAACAGATTTTTTAAAAATATGTATCTGATTTACAGATTTGAACAAAACTAGAAAGACGATTTTCCTAATACATCCTCAATGTAGCTTATGCATCTTGTTGGAAGATGTTAGCCAGATGGTATCTACAGTTTTTCGAAGACTCCAAATCTCGGCTATTCCTTCTACCTGAGACAATATATAATGGCGGGGAGTGGAAGATCTGGTTCTCCCTGGCCTAGTAGCAGTGACGTAATAGTTTCACAAATTATTTCAATTATTATTGACAAATGATTCTGTTGTACCCAGGAATCAGATATATTCTACTAGCTCCACCTCTTGACCCAATTCACTTTTTTTAAAACAGAAGACGACTCGCCGGCTTAGTGGCGTAACTACAGTCTACAGTACCGCAAGTCCTCGTGGCCATGGGGGTCATGGTGGTGCCTGTACGTTTATGAAGATGCTTCTGCTTTTTTAGTTAGTAGAGTAAATTAGCGTTTTTAGTTTAAGTGGAACACTCTATACATCTCAGTAACCAGTATGATAATTGTAAAGTTGATGTATTTTTTGTATCTGGGAGTTTTAAAGTTCTATTGTTTTGTTTCTTTTTAACGTCGCATAGAGTCGCCACGATTGCAGTGGTAAGGGCGTCGATTTTATTTTAAAAATTTTATATTGTCGTTAATTCTCGAGACAACGGAGTTCGGTGATTTAATATATAAGATCTTTTGGTAATATCAATTTGATCGTAACGTCATCCGTATAAGAATTATGACGCCGTACAAGTTTCATATGGACCACCCTATATTTTTTTTGGGATCAATGAAATATTCTAGGCACCTACAGCCCCATATTGGCCAAACAGATAAACCAAGGGCCAAATACCCCGCACTTTCTTATGCTAATAATAATCCTAAATAAAATTGAATCATATCATTTTCCGGTTTAAATAACCGGAAATGTTAAAATTCGACACTACCGTTCAAACTAGAAGTGTCGATTTTTTTAACGTAGGTTGATGTCATGTAATAGATTATAATAAGTTAGGATAGAAAAGTGCAAGTCACTTGTTCTTATATCTGTCTGAAAGTTGTAGACAACTGTATGAAATTGTCGGAATTGAATTTAAACTATTCACAACGTTTTGTTGTAAACTAGGAGTTAAGTCTATAATTACAACCTTATATAGTAGAGTTGTGGGCAATAATGCGTGCAAGTTATACGCCAAAATGTGAAATGTATCAAGGGGTTTCTTCATATCTCCGTTATAAGAATGGCCACACTCACAAGGTACTTGATAGATACGAGTATGGCTTTTGTGTCATCGAGATTGGTTTTAGTTAACAGGTTTCTTAAATCGTTTCCCGACTTGAAAGTTGTTCTTATATTGTAGTTTTTTACTATTCGTCTAATCTTTTCAGATGATCCTTTTATATATGGGATAGTTATGAATGAGCCAGTTAGTCGTTTAAAGTAAGTTAATATTATTTTGACTTTTTAAGATTGAGTCAGTTATCAACTATTTTTTACAACCATTCTGCTTAAAGTCATTTTTAATATTACTAAGCTTCTCATCTAAAGATTTCTTGTCTATACATAAGGTTATGCTTTGGTTATACAGAAATCTAATGACACCTTGTGTTCTCATCTTCAGATTACGTGTTTGTGCATGTTTACTTACTTCAACTTTATTTCAAAATGTAATTTAATTTAAACCTCATTAATTTCTTTGATATCAAGCAAATAAATCTCAATATATAATAAACATTTTTTTTAATAATAATGTTCTTTAAGTTATCCCTTTTTACTATTCAAGTATTAAAACATTTACTCGACTACTTTTCCTTTCTATCTCACATGTATACTATACGTCTCCCATGCACGATATGGGTTTAATGGGCACATACGTGTGCATATTTTTTCTATCCCAATTTCCTGCAAGAGGTAAGACGAGTACACTGATTGTTTATTTACTTATTTTTACTTTACTTTACATTGCTTATTACCGAAAAAATTAAGTGTGTAAAAACGGACAAGAAACAACATAATATAGTTCATACCTTTACATTGGAAAAATTATATTTTTTAACGTAATTTGGATACTTTTATTATGTCTAACCAAACCACAACATTCAAATGACAAAACGACCAAGTGGCTTGCTCATAACTATTCCATATGTGAAAAGGAAATTTAAAGAAGTGGTACTCATCCAACATAACAAAGAAGTCTTAAGTAAGCCAAGTATCGATATTTCAGTTGTTTGGAGGCACTTACTCTGGCAAACACCTCGTAATTTGGCGCCTAACTTTCATGCATCATTGCACACGACTCTACTATATAAACACGCTATAATTTAGCCGTCAAATTTTGATTGATAAGTATTGTTTATAACCAAACTATAAGTGTGCTATTTTACCTCTGTTTTTTGGTAACTACGGGTAACAACATAACGATGCGAAATAAAGTGAAATGTGCGACAAAAAAGCCATATTTGGAGACTTTAAACTACCACATATTAATAGTGCCACTGAAAACAGTATTCCCATAAATACAATAAAGTCGAAACTGTGAGTATGGATGCAGTTTTCACTATTTTGCCGGAACAGAAATTATATTTTGGAGCAGATTGGGCCTTTAATATGAGGAAACCGAACGGAGATAATTACAAAGAATCGGGTAATCAAGACAATGTGGAACAATACAGCAAAACAGTAGAATATTACTTTAAGAAATGGAACATAATATTTGATCCAAAGAGATAAGATTTGAGTCATCCCGAAAAGCTCATGATACTAAACGTCGTATTCTACAAGGAAATGTTGAGAAAAAAAGAGAAAGTTCAGCGCCCTTCTCACATGATGACTACATGAAAATACTTATCATATAGCTGCTGTTGAATTAGGTGGCTGTGAAGAATCAAATTGCCTTATTTCCCATTTCAAAAAAGAAAAATACAACGACTGACCATATACAGGAAAGCAGTGTAGTTTTTGCTACTACCTATTTTTTAATTGGCCTTACTTAAATTTGTCTATACAAAGACAACATATTTTATGCTAATGATTTTATATTGTATGTAAATTCCTAAAATATTAAAAAAAAGTTTTATTGTTACAGGAAAAATGGAATATAATCATATTTTTTGGGTAAACCATCACAAGGCAGACTTAAGAAATGCGCCGATAGTAAATGGCTAATAAGAAATACCAAGGAGCCTGAATATTGTCCAGCATGCCTTTTTGAAAAGTTTGTCAGTAACCGACCGATCAGCGTTTAAATAGAAAGGTTATTTTTAACTCCAAATCTGTTTTTCATAAAAACTCCACAGTGGTATAAGGTAATCCCTGTAGTTAGGAAGAAATGTTGTTTCCAGTTGGACAAAAGATTCTGCTGTGAAATTGAATTTGGACGCAAACAAAATCATTCAAAACGGTCGACAGAAGTGACGTTCTTAGCCAAATTAGGGGTTAATGAACAATAATTAATCAAAATAACAGGACATTCTAACACGAATTCAATAACAATGTATCTATCCTTGGATAAGACGGAAGAGAAAAAACGCCAAAAAAATGCCAAATCATGTTTGTTGCAAAAAACGTCTCAAATCGCCAAAAGGACAGCGTCTCGCCGTATCTAACGAAATACATAACCCAACCCCAAAAGGGTTTAAGTTATTGTATTATTGATTTGTTTAGTGAGTCACTTATTTTATTGATTGTATTATGTTATGGTGTAAATAAAATAATGAAAATTAGTTTAAAATTCATTTTCCACTCGTCATATTCTCTATCAAAATATCACTCGTGCGAGAACATTTTCTGACAAAATTTGTGAACAAATTTTTTTCACAACTAATTTTTAAAATAGAAGCATGCCTCATGCTCATGCTTTTATAAACAAATTGTCACACATTTTATATATTTTTTATGCATTTGTGATATTTCTACATTGTTTTAACTGTCAAGATGATCGTTTGTTAGTGGTTGTTAGGTGAAATCCAACGCTTTAAAATCGCATTTTTTTTTTTTTTAAAGGAGCGAAAAATATATTCCATCGGATATAGGAAATGATGCTGAAGAAGCTATAACGGCTATATTTCCAGAAAAGACATCTGTATGAATTCGCGTACACTCGGTTCCTTGAATGGAGGCGAGATATACGAAAGTTTTACAATTTACTGGCGTTTCTAAAGCGAAAATTGGATGGTTACAGATCTAACAAGTCAAAAATTTGTACTCGAGCTGACATTGAAACATTTCTCGTTGATGCAGATGACCACAAATATTTAATGTTTAAAGTTTCTCTGATTATTGACGTTTTTGATGCAGGAAAGAAGAGTTAACGCACATGGATACAAAAGATGTACAAGATAAACAAGGATTTATGAAAATTGGCATTCTAAATACAAAAACCAAACAGCCTAAAGAATTGACCATCACCAAAGGTTTGCAGCCTTCACATTTGTTGCATATAGAAATGGTGTGTGACCCAATTAACCAATTAGTATTGATACTTTCGGAGGTATTCCTATGCAGATTGTGGAATTTTTTAAATTACCTGAAAAATCAGAATACACTGGCTATTGTTTTCCAAGGTCGTCTGCATCTTTGTTAGCAGATTCGGGAGCTGATTTATGTACGTTAAATAGACACGGTGGATAGAAGAGTAGTGCAGAAGCTGACGGGTATGTTGAACATTCAGTGGAAAACAAGAAGAAAATTGCAGCAAAAGTAATGGGAAGAAAAGGTGAATGTGTGCAGTTAATAACGACATATTATTAAATGGCTCTATAAAAATGTCTAGTAATAATTCATCTGGTTTAAATATGTCAAATATTAGTAATTGTGTACTTAATATTTATAATAAATATGCAGTTTTAACAATTACTAATGTGCTTTTTAGAATATTTCTTTCAGAGTGAATGAATGCGAAAAAGAAGAGCAATAAAAATTTTAACGCACTAGTGCGAAAAAGTGGGTCATTTCGACACTCAAAAGAGTATCGAAATGAATGCATTACTACACTGTTTTATAACATATGTTTAGAATCTCCTACCCTTGGCAAAAAATATATACGCGTTAGAAAAATGTATGATGTCATAACTCTTACAGACATGGCGGCCCAGTCATTGTATATCGATATTTATCTAGCCCCCCAAAATTGTCTTTTTGAACCATTCAGAGCCTTTTCTCTGCCAAATGGTCAAACCGAGGGTCAAACATAGAACCAAATGCGATGGCGATTAATTTGATGGTTAAAACGGTTTTGTCAAATTAAGAATAGTTTTCAGGTTATAGGTACAATTTATTCCAGTTAAATCTTCCACCTTGTATATGTATATATAACTGCAAAACCACAGGCCCTAATTTTTGTGAGCATTTCTTATTCCTATACAATGAATAAATAAATCTAAAAACTAAACTAATGAATTTGTAAATAGTTTGCTGGTGCTAGGATGGCAGCTCAATATTTATTCTAGTTGCGCAAAAAGCTTTTTATGTGCGAACCAAATTACAAAAATTATCGAATCTATTGATTCTTTTGTGAGTGGAATTTTATCACAATACTGCCAACGAATTCACACGTTATTAACACCTAGATTCAAATTTATTGTCAATTTGCTAAGCACACGATAAGTATGGGAAATTCATGTTTATCATAAGTACGATAATTTGTCGCAGGTTTGGGTTCAGCCGAACAAAAAGCGAATAATATGTTGACAAATTGAGCTGCTGGGTCATTACCTAAAAAAAAGCAGATGGTTTTCAAATACATATTTTTCTATGGTGTCACGAGAGATGAAATTTTTATTTATTAAGAAATCCAACGCAGTTTTTTCATTGTTGATTTTGTTTTTTTAGGATTATTACTTAATAACGTTATGGTATATTTTACTATCATTTCATAGAATTCTCTTCCTTTTTAATGATTTTCGGTTTTTAAAATTTTAGCTTTACCAAAATCGAATGAATGTTGGTTTTCACTAATATGTCTTGTTAACGCCGTCGTGTTCTTTTTGTCATACTTATGTCTTTGTATTCTGTCTCTTAAGTACTGACTGGTCTGTATATATACCATTACAATCCCTACAGGGAATTTCATATACTATATGGGTTCTTTTTGAGTTTTTGATTTGAGTTTGCTAACGTTGCTCTTTAAAAGGTTATGGCTCTTTTGACTGACTGTAATGTTGTGTTTTTTGAATACATTGTGCAAACTTTCCGATATTTTAGGGTTATATGGTAGGGACATGTAGTTGGTGTCTTTTTTTATTGGGGTTTTTATTTCTTTTAGATGAGTGGTTTTCACTGTAAAATTTATAAATCCCTTTTTTGAAGATGTTGTTAATGATTTTTTCAGGGTAGTTGTTCATCTATAAAGCTTGTTTTGCCTTTTTAATGGATTTTTCTCTATATTCAGCATCTGATAGTTTGTACCTGACCTGCATGCTGAGTATACATATAGTAAAATTTTTGATCGCTTTTGCGACAGAACCACTTTGATTGAATAATTAAGTTTTTGCTTAAAATTTTGCAGTGTATTTTTATACACTTGATCTTTTAAAGTTCATTGTAAAGAAATAATCTGATGGGGGTATGATCAGGGTTCTTGTGAGGCTAGGAAGCAATGAATATTTTACCAAAATTAAGTTCTATATAAAATCATACTGGACCAAGTTGTCTAGACAACTTTATCAAATCGCCTGAGTGCTAGTTAAAACTATTACACAGTTTCTTTTTTTAATATGCATAACAATATATTTTATGGCAAGCAGATTAAGGTAAATTCCTTAAAAAACCCATTAAACATAATTAAAATGAGTACTTAAATATATAATACCTCAAACACGACTCAGAGCAATTTTATGTAGTGAAGTTATCTACACTGCCGGAACTTCGAAGTGCACTAAGGAAATATTTACTGTAAATTTAAAATGAAATGTTTTCATACGGATGATGATTTTGAGTTACGATTTTCGTCCTTTGTTTGACCAATTTCTAGACTATGCCGCCCAATAAGGACATCCTCAGGATTCCATTGCAACCGTCTTATGCAGGGAGTTATATAAGTCAAAGCCCACTTATGGCAATCAGATTCAATATGGTCTGTCAGATTATGAACAGAGTTGGCACCCTTAAGTATTCCACCATGAATATTGTATACAGGATGCACTAAAGACTCTACCGATTTTAAACTTTAACAATGTTAAATTTCTGCTCTGCAAGGTAGGTCGTATCCCAGACCTTTGTTATCCACTGTATTATTGGAACATATTCTCAGTTAATTCGAAATGTTGGGTAAACAGTTTAAGTAAGTCTGTATTAACAAAAATAGTAATAATAATAATAATAATAATAATCTAAATCTAAATCTATTTTTTGTATTGATCTTGGTATAACCCGTCAGTATAAAATACAACCACAGGAATACTGTGAGACAACAAGCCATAATAATAATAAAGAAGACGCATTGAAATACCTACGACAAAACTGGTCGGAACTTCAGATATTTTCGTTATTTCACGACGACGACATGAAGGACTTCGACAACTATTATAAGTTCATGAGCAAAACCACTACTACGGAACGAGCCTAGAACTATTTGCTCTCTCGGAAACTCAGAAACACATCTTCCATATTTTCTCAAAACCAAGAACAACAAGAACAAAACAGATGTGCATTAAAGAGAGACCTACAATAATAGGCAAACAAACACACAATAAAATGATCTACCTTCTACTAACAGGCGATCCAATGTCGGGACACTTTGAGCTTCTAACCCGACAAAACATCAATCCAAACAACAAAGCATCGGGCGAGCAGCGTAACGGTCGAGGACGCTGCGGGAAAGGACAGCTCGACCGAAACGATCACGACCAGGCAAAGAAAAATAGACCCACCGAAAGTGTTTTGCCGGCTAAGCTGGCACACACCAAGGAGGGGAAGGCAGAGCAACGCATGAGCCGCATTACAGAATCGAGCGAACCGGTCATGCGCTGCCCAAATGGATACACAAATAAATCTGACACAGATGCTAACCAAACACAACAACTTGAGCCCATTACAAGCCGATATATCGCAACGACTATCTGCAACTACCAAGGCAGGTAAACCAAGGCAGAGGCTAAAATGGACAGATGAAATGAATCGAACGGTGATGCATTCCTACTACACCGCTACCAAACTTGAGACAATTTCATCAGGATACGGACATAAACTGCATACACTTTTCATAGCACAATAACCAGAATACAAGTCACTTATTACAGAAGAGAGAGTAATAGATCAAAAAAGAGTCATCACTAAGACCAGTAAGCTCACCCCACTCGCATTGCAAAATATCAAAGCTATGGTAGCTGCTGAACTAAACATTTATCAACCAAACATTGAGGACAGTGGGGCAAATGCCGAACCGATCCCACATACAAACCAGCCCAACTTTGCGCAAGAGGATGTGCAAAACAAGTGAATTATTCGCCCAAAGCACCATACACACAGCTACACCTCGGACCGTCTCTCACACAAGCAATCAAAGTAGAAATGAAGTCACATCTAAACAAATGGTCAGGCTCCGATCCTACAACAAGAGATCCTATTCCTCGTGTAATCTTCAAACAACACACATAAAATCCTAAAGACCATCAACGAACACATAATTTCCCAGTACATAACGAATGCGAGCACAACTGAGGACATTCATACAGTGATCTACGAAGCAGCTATAATCACGAAAACACAGAACAATCAGACACTTCCGCCACGACACAGAAACACCAACAACACAAAATCAAAATTCAAATGGCAGATAAGAACCAAAAAAAATTCACAAAATTAGAAAAGAATTTGGACATCTTACCCAATCCATGAACGGCAACAAGTCAAAACGTATCACACAAAGTGTAGAGAAAATCAAATCTGCATCTCCTGATCACACGCTTACAGAAATCCTTGACACTCTGAAGCAAAAATTATCCGTGTATGCCGCAAGACTCCGAAGATACAAAGAATCAAATAAAAGAAAGGACGCTAACAACCTGTTTCGAAGAAGCGAAAAACAGTTCTACCAAAAAATCATGAGCTATGAGGAGGCACGAGTAATAGAAATACCGACCAAACAAGAAATCACAGAATATTGGAAAAGTATTTGGTCAGAACCGAAACTACACAATAATAACGCTTCATGGATTAAAGCGGAAGAAGACAGACACAAGTGCTTGGAGGCACAAGAGGACTTTGCAATGACAACACAAGAAGTTGCAGAAACAATCAAATACACGCATAACTGGAGATGTCCTGGAATAGATAACATTCATAACTTCTGGTACAAACAGTTTACCTCCACACATGAAGTTCTCACTCGCCAAATTAATGAAATTATTTTAAAACCTAGCACACTCCCCAGTTTTCTCACCCAAGGAATAACATACCTTAAACTCCAAAATTCAGACAATAAGGACCCGTCAAATTACCGACCTATTACGTGCCTTCCAACCCTATATAAGATCATCACAGCCACAATTACCAGGAGAATAGAACAACATCTAGCACACAAAAACATTCTAACGGAAGAGCAAAAAGATTGCAGGAAAAACAGCCGAAGATGCTAGGAGCAGCTAATTATAGACAGCGTCATCATGGAACAAACCAGTAAAAATTATAGAAACCTTCATACTGGTTACATAGATTATAAAAAAGCCTTTGTTTCGATACCCCACAGTTGGCTAACCAGAGTGCTAAAATTATAAAAAGTCAATAGAAACATCAGGCAATTTCTTACGCAAATCATGAGTATGTGGAAAACTAAGATCAACCTAAGAACACAAAAAGAACACATCAAAACAGAAGAGATCTACATCAGACGAGGTATATTCCATGGAGATTCAGTCAGCGCTTTGTGGTTCTACCTCTGTCTCAATCCACTCTCAAACACACTGAATAACACAAACTTCGGATTCCAAATTAAACACCAAAAAATAACCTATACAAAATAAACCATCTCTTGTACATGGATGACATAAAATTATATGCAAGCACAAAGGCACAGCTAAAGGAACTCCTTAAATCACAGAAACGTTTACCCTGGACATCAACATGGAATTTGGTATAAGTAAATGCAAGCTACTTCGTATCAACAAGAGACAGTGCAAAGACCACCCTACCAGGGAAACAATCAACAATGAAACTATAGATAACATGCTCAAAGAAGAAACATACAGATACCTAGGCTTCCGTCAAAGCACCAAAATTAACCACACTCATATCAAATCAGAGCTCAAGACGGAATTTAAAACCAGACTCACAAAGCTACTAAAAACAAAACTGAATTCCAGAAATTTAACGAAAGCTATTAACACCGTCGCAATATCTATTCTTACGTATTCGTTTGGTATCATTAAATGGTCACACACAGACATAGAAAACATTCACATTCTCATACGCTTTGAATTCACTAAACACAGGAAGTTACATCCCAACGCATGCAAGGAAAGGCTCACCATCGAGAGAAAAGAAGGAGGAAGGTGAATTATAGATATACAATCGCTAAATAAAAAACAAATTTACGAACTCAGAAAATTCAAAATTCAACAAACAAACTACCCTCCACAAGGCAATAGTGAAGGCAGACAAAAATTATACACCGCGCGACCTGTCTGAAACGATCCACGCAGCAGACGCACACAGTCACATCCAATCACGACTAGAAAAGATGAACGCCTGGTTTGAAAAAACACTTTACGGAAGACACAGATACCACATAAAGCAAGACTACATACATAAAAAGCTTTCATGGTTACAAGAAGGGCAGCTGTTCCCCGAAACAGAAGGTTTCCTGCTTGCCATCCAGGACAAAGTCATAGCAATCAGAAACTACCGAAAGCACATCATCAAGGAAACAACCATTGAAGACGAGAGATGTAGGAGATGTCACCAGCAGAGAGAAATGATCGATCACATAACGAGTGGATGTAGAATAATGGCCGGAGCTGAATACACCGCGAGACACAACTCAGCAGCGAAGGTGGTTCATCAAGCATTAGCCACAACATACAAACTAACGGAGAACACAGACTCTTACTACCATTATACACCAACATCCATACTTGAAAACGAAGACTACAAGCTCTACTGGGACATTGACATCCACACAGATAAAACAATCTCCGCAAACAGACCCGATATCACCTTTCAATCCAAAAAAGAGAAAATCACTTATTTAATTGACATGGTTGTCCCCAACGAAGAGAACGTCCAAGCAAATACAGTGAGAAGATCGCCAAATACACCGACTTGGCAATGGAAGTAAAAAGGCTGTGGAAACAGGAAAGAGTCATCATTGTTCCTCTCGTCATATCAGTAACAGGTCTCACCCCAACAACGTTTACACCGCATTTGGCTCAATTAGGAATTAACACAGACATTCCCAGGAACATCCAAAAATCGGTCATTTTGAAAACATTAGCATCGTTAGATCATTTCTTAATACACCATAGTTGTTTTTTTCTATTTTTATTTTTTGTACTGACTTGGTATAATCCCGTCAGTATAAAATACAACCATAGGAATACTGTGAGACAAAAAGTCATAAAAATAATAATAATAATAACGTTTTTATTTTCCATGCAAAGAAAATACTTAGTACAATATATGTATGATTCAGGTACAGAAAACAGTAGGATAATTAAAAGCCTCTGTATCAGATTCTTGCGTAAAATGCAAATTCTGTTCTACCTACAGGGCGAAACTAACTAAATAAAATAATTAAAATATAAATACCGTAAAATGAATAAATTAATTTCAATCAACTTAAATAACTACACAAGTGAAAGAAAAAATACTAAAGAAACCAAGAAGAAGCAAAGGGAAAATTGAGATTTATAGAGTCATTTATTCCAATTATTTTGATCAGTAATCAATGTATTTAACGAGATAATGTACTTTTATCTAAGGTGATATTGGCATTCCATTTTTTAACTTCTTTTAAATGTAAAAAATAAATTTGACATGTCGCTTAAATCAGGTGATAGGGCATTAATATGGCGACAAATATTGTAAACGATTTCTTAAAAACTTGGTTTTTGTCCGTGTATATCATTAATGAATTTTTCTGCAGAATTAAATGGTGAATGTCAGTTTGAAAAGTAATCTTGTTATATAAGTAATGAGGAAAACGGTGTTTAATAATTTTGTAAAATAATACATTAGAATGCAATTTTCTCCTATTAAACATATTAGGCCACTTAAGATCTTTAAGATTGTAAGATACTCGACTCGGTCTTTTAAGGCCAAAAATAAATCGAATGCATGAATTTTTCAGCTTTTGAATCCTATGAGATTCGCGACTATCCAGACAGGCTGAATACACTATGTCACATTAATTAAAATGTGATAAAATAAGTGAGTTGCATAGCTCTTGTTTGAAATTCTGGTCGAGATAATATCTGTAGGGGTAGATTGTTTTTAAAGCACAATAAGATTTTTTAAGAACATATGATATGTGGATGGAAAATTTAAGTTACGAATCAATGATTAAACCTAAACTTTTAGTGTTAGGAGTATTTGGTGGTCAATAGTTAAGAAAAACTCGTTTGATATTTCATTGATACTCTTTTTATTTCCAAAAAGAAAAACAATGCATTTTTTAAAAAATTGTCTGCTGAACAAAGCCCACTTATGGCAAACATGTGAAACTGTATTTTATTGGGAACGAGACAATTATATCAATGATAAAAGGTGATTTTTCGTGTTTTATTAAAAAAATCTGTTTTAAATTAAAGGCAATACGGAATGAACTAGGGATAAATGTAAAAAAACTGTTTTGGTGAAAATGTCCATTGTTACTAAAACTGGCAACATCGAATTCAAGATTCATAGCAAAAAACCGACCCAAGAAATCACTATTTAACGTCCACCTCATAGTTTTTGTACAATATTCATGTTGCAAATTTTTAGGGTGCCAACCTTGTTCATAAGCTGATAGATATAACTTTGATTACCACAAGTGGGCTTTTTTCAGCAGATTATTTTAAAAAATAAATTTTACGAAAAAACCCCGTATATCGGAAACGAAGAAAAAATTTCAAAATCACTAGAAATTGTTTTTTCGTACCTAGCTCTAGATTATTTTGGTTGCACACAGAGAAAAAAAAATCTTCTATAGTCAGAAATTTGGTCAAGGAAACTTTTCAAAAAATGATAGGGTCTTATAGATGTAGATGGCGTTTGAGTAGTATAGATTGTGTGAAAGGTGGTTCCATATTTTTGTTATTTAATAAAGTCTGTAGACAGTGAAAATTGGGAAAAGTTGATTTTGCTTTTTGGCGAGTGCTCCTAAATCAGGCCTGCTAGCGGGATTTTTTGTAAGTCCACGACTGTCCTTACACAGCAGAAAACATGGTACTCACCCGCACTGAAGTTCGCGCCATTTTTAAAGATCAGCTTAAGGGTGAGTAAATATCTGCAATATCCGATATTAAAATTCAGTTAAAATTAGATGAAGTTAACACGGAGCTTACGAAAACAAAAGCTCAGCTGTACGCACTGAAGACGGAAAATCAAGAACTTCGGAATATTCCAGCCGCCTGAGAATAAGGACACGCTTCAAGCAGTGCTACATCTGCTTAATTCAAAAATGAACATTACTACAGTAAATAAAACTGACATAAAAAAATGTATTAGAGTTTCTGCAAAAACTCAGTCACGCGATGTCCCGCCCGCCGTCCTGGTCGAGTTTGCAAGTGTAAACAAACGTTCGGAAGTGTTCTCCCATCGAAAAACCCTAAAAAACCGTAAAGTATCTATTAAAGTGGATATTACTCAGTACCGTCTAAAACTGTTTAGTGCTGCAGTTGCGAAATTATCATCAAAGAATGCCTGCTACATGGCAATGTGTACATCAAAAGTGCGGGGGTGGTTCATCGAATTGAGAATGAGAGTGATGTGCACCGGTTTGACCCTTAAGCAGGTACCATAATATTACATTCAGAATACTGTTTTTTATGCAAATTCTTAATTGGAATGCTGGAAGCTAAATTAATCATATGATTTCTGTGTTATTATATAGCTGAACATATTGCCTCTATGATAAAATAGTATAGTGAGACGAAGAACACAGTTAAAATATCAATAGTCTGTACTAAGAACTTATATTTTGTTTTCTGGTTGTTGGTTTAATAACCTTCTAGTAATGCCTAATTATACTTGATAATAACTTAAGTTCTTGAGTTTCTTTTTTTTTCACTGAGTTTGATAAGCCATAGTTTGTATGGTGTTCAGATAATAATGTTGTTCTCTTGCGATCTTGCAAAGCCGAATAAAAATGTTTTTGGTGGTGTATGTATAATAATGATAATTTAATCTAATATTGATTTATTATATGAATTGTGTCTTATTTTCTTTTTTTTTGTCTTCCATAAATTATGAAAATCATATAATTGAAAAAACTGGTATATTTACGAAGATCTATTTGTAATTAGTATAATATAAAGCATATTACATTACCTTAATTACGGAATTATGGATAGCTGTACTACAAGATAATTTATCTTGTTGGAGGTATATTTTAAGATTGTTTTCTTGTGGCCTGTCAAAACAAATAAGAATGTTTTTTTTTATATATTTGTGGTATAGGTATAGTAATAATTTGAGCTGTTATTGATTCATTGAGAATTTGTATGTCTATTTTCATTCTCATATATTTTGATAAATATATAATTTAAATTAAATAGGATCTTCTAGGAAAATATATCTACATTATGCATTTGTAGACACCTATACTATATAACAACTTGTTAAAAGCATATACTATCATTTAGAGAGCATCTATTTCTGACGGATACAATTTGCATTTTTTTCTGTTTGTGTATGTGCAATCCAAAATTTTTATTTACAAATTTGCTCTAAAAATCGCATGAAGATTTTAATTTTTTTACAATTTAAATGTCTGATTGTTTACTTTCTCTGCTAGGACCACTGCACACGTTGTTTCGAACCAACTTATATTAAAATAAGCCATTTCCTCCTTATCCCTATTTTCCTTTATTCTTGAATGTTTTCATGTGGTCACATTAATGTAAGGTCGCTTTTAAATGGTTTTCAAATTTTTGAAGAACATGTGCTTAAATATCAGTATGATGTACTGGGCGTTTCAGAAACATGGTTAAGTGAGAGAACAGGAGATGATGAATTAGCTATTAATAATTATACTTTAAACGCCAAGATAGATCTACGAGAGGTGGAGGAATTGTCGTCTATTTAAAGAATCATTTGAATTTTAGAGTTTTGCTTAGGGAGTGTAAGAAATTTATTGAACATATCTGGGTTGAGATAAAAGTAAATTCAAAAACATTGCTGATTGGTAATTTGTACAGACCTCCTTCTGGAGATATTTTCAACTTGTTTGGAGAGTACCCTGGCTAATTTCTACGCAATTTATGTTTCTTATTTATTTTGGGCGATTTTAATATCAATGTGGTTCAGATAATCTAATAACCAATAAACTTTATAATATTTCAGATGTATTTAATTTAAAACATATTATTACAGAGTGCACAAGAATTACAACTGAAGTTTCTACACTGATTTAATATATTTAATATGGATTAGATTAAAAATACTGGTATTAGAGATGTTGAAGTCTCGGATCATGTTGGTGTTATGTGATGTAACTTTAGATGTTCTAGAAATACCGGTCCGTAACTTTAGTTACAGTGAATTGTATAAAATAGATATAAACCAGTTTCGAACTGATTTGGAATATCTTCTTTGGTTGATGGTTGATGTATAATATGGTAGATGTCGATTATAAGTTAAAATGGTTTACTAATAGAATTTTAGAAGCTGAATATTCATGCGCCACTAAAAACTGTCAAAGGTAAAAAACAACCATATCAACCTTGGATAACCCCAAATATTCGGCTCATGCAAAAGCTCAGATCAAGGGCATTGAAAAAATATAGGTAAACGAAGACTAATGTAGACTGGGTATATTATAAATAAATGCGTAATTTAGTAACCTTAGCTTTAAAATGAGAACAAAAGCATATTTAAATTTTAAATTTAACTAATCAAAAACAAAAATGGCAGGAACTAGGAAAAATAAGTATTGCAAATAAAGCTAATTAAATAAATATTTTACCGAGTATCTAAAAATTCCAATTTACCAGATGAAAATTTAATAAAATTTAATAGTTTAAACAGGCTGGTTAACAACGACTTTGCTTTTACTAGAGTTTCAGAAAATTTTGTGATGAATATTTTAAATAAAATTAATTCTAAGGCTTTTTGCTTGTCCAATTATTCTTAAAGCGCTGACACATATAATTAACTATTGTATTGAAACTTCATATTTTCCTTAAAAATGGAAACAAGCAAAAATTATGCCCCTACTGAAGGTATTTCCATTCTTCCTACTTTGTCAAAAGTTCTCGAGAAAGCAATGGTCGTATCAGATAAATATCTTTTTGAGGGCAAATAATATTCATTCCTATCACCATTCAAGTTTTCGTGCAGGATATAGCTACTCTACTGCACTCTCTAATGTCACAGGCGACATCTTTAATTTCTTGGACAATGACAGGGCCTGTGTTTTAATATTGCTGGATTTTACTAAGGCATTTGATATGGTGAACCATAAAATATTAATTTTTATTTTACGTTATATTGGTTTTAATTCACGGGCTTCGGGTATGGTACTGTCATATATGTTCAATAGAAAACAGCGAGTGGTTATTGATGAAAATGTCTCTGATGCTCTTGATGTTGTGGCCGGTGTGCCATAACGAACCATTCTTGGTCCTCTGCTGTACACTCTCTACACCTTACAGTATGAGAAATCTCTGAAACATTGCCGTCACCACATGTATGCTGACGACACTCAAATATATTTACATCAACAGAGACCCAAATAGCTAATGACTGTATTAATGACGATTTGAATAATCTTCTGAATGAAACTAAAAAACATCTTTTAAAAATCAATCCTACTAAATCCAAAGCAATATTATTTTGTAAGGATAATGTTAGAAATACTATTAT
Organism: Kuschelorhynchus macadamiae; assembly: GCA_030620095.1. NCBI lineage: Eukaryota > Metazoa > Arthropoda > Insecta > Coleoptera > Curculionidae > Kuschelorhynchus > Kuschelorhynchus macadamiae. Next base: position 147,483 of record JAUTXW010003543.1, on the reverse strand, counting down.
GGAAACCTTGAATATAAATTTAGATAACACTGTAATAGAATTTCATAATTCTGCAAAAAATTGTGGATTAATAATCGACAATAAACTAAAGTTTAAAGAGCATGTAAATTCTAAATTAAAATTAGGATACTTAGCGCTAAAAATGATATATCCCCGTAGACATAAAGATATTTGGTTTGGTACTTTTGCCTTTAAATTTCTGTGACAATGTATATGGTCCTTGCTTGGGTTCAACGGAGTCTCGTCGCATCCAAGTTCTCCAGAATTCATGTTTGAGGCTTATTTTCGGTATACGTCGTAGGGAAAGAACCTCTCACAAATTGGCTGAGGCTATTACAAAACACCTAAGAATGAATGTCCACCCTATCTTTTAAATAGAGTTGTATACAGGACTGACTTTCAGAATTTAAATATCCGAAGAAAAAATATTTTATCAATATCAGCCCAAAACAAAAAATATTTTAAACGTTCCTTTTCCTACCGAATAGCATATTACATTAATAAGTTTCAAGTTGTAAATTTGTCATCATCTCTTATTACATTTAAAAAGCATCTAAATGTATATATATTATCTTTATTATGTATGTATGCATTATATATATATATATATATATATATATATATATATATATATATATATATATATATATATATATATATATATATATATATATATATATATATATATATATATATATATATATATATATATATATATATATATATATATATATATATATATATATATATTGTTTCAAGTTGTAATTTTAAAAAGTACGTTACTTCAGGAACACTAGATATTGTATATTTTGGATTGACCTGCAACATTGAAATTGGTTTGGTATTTTTGGTTTATTCCCTCTATTATCCTTTCTTTCCTCTTTCCTCTCCTTTTTTATATGCTGATTCTCTATTCTGACTAGTTAGTACGTGAATAATGATTTTTTTTAACATTAGGCTTGAATTTCATAATTGTATATTTAACTATTTCTTTATTTTTTTGGCTCAACAGCACGATATATGGATAGCAACCATAATGGAAGCTGATATAAAGCCTTTTGACCTAGGTAGGTAGTGTTTAAATTGTAAAATTAAAACTGTGTTTTTTTTAGTTGGGTTAATAAACGTCTTATTATTATTATTATTATTATATAAACCCCTGTATAAGACGGTTGCTATGGTGTCCTGAGGCTACCCTTTTCGGGCAGCATACCATTGATATAATATAACAAAAGCCGAAAACAGCAACTCAAAATCTTCATCCGTATTGAAAGTAATTAATTTTGAATTTCCAGTAAAAATTTCCATATTACACTTCGTAGTTCCAGCAGTTTAGTTGGTTTCTGACCACTCTTATCGCATAGGTATTCCGATTACATTCTTCATGTGAGTTTTACATGTTAATATCAACATAAATAAACAATTAATTATTTTTAGCTGAGTTACCCATTTCGCGTTTTCAGGCAATACTCTATTCAAAGGGCATATCATATGTTTTGTTGATATTCAAGGGCGAGTATATTACCATTACATAATTATTTCGCCCTAGTCAAGTCCCTTAAGACTAAGTCGTTATAATCATGAAAATAGGTGAAATTCATCAGCATTATCAATATTCAATAAACCATTTGTGTATATTGCAGCCTAAATAGTCTAGCTAACCACTTTATGAAACGGTGCATAAAATTCTGCCAGAGAGTGAAATCCCATTACCATTAGGATTTTTGTTGATTATTGAAATTTCTAAGAGTGATGTGAAATTACAGGTATAAAAGTGTAAACTAAATTATATACAAATTTTATTTCCATTATTACAAAAGCAACATATCCTTTAATATAATAGCTACAACATATCTAACAAAAGCAATATGTACAAAATGGATTCACAGAAATAACTATTCCGCCGGTTGAAACCACGACCGTTATTGAATTTCACTGACGATACCGGACTTTCTTTGGAAAAAATAATGTTAATGTATTTTTATTTCACATTAGATCAACGTCACAACAAAGCTACCATGAGGTCCATGATCCCTATCTGGAAAGTGTCCTGCAATGCCGCATGCCCAAAGATCAATTACAGTCAAAGGACGACTGCGATTTCGCTCTTTTTAGAGCTCATCCGGCGACCATACCCCAGCGAATCCCGTGTAGGGCAAAGGGGTAACATGAAAACTACTCCGCTGGCTAAAACCACGACCAGCATTGAATTACACTGTTGATTCCTGACTTTGGTTGGAAGAAGTAATGTAAATGTATTTTTGTTTTACGTTACACCAACGTCATAACATGGCGGCCTGATGAGCTCTAAAAACACTGAAACGGATCATTGCGCTTACGGCATTACAGGACACGTTCCAGACAGGGATCATGGTAGCCTTGTTGTGACGTTGGTTTAACGTGAAACAAAAATACGTTAACAAAAACAATATGGGGCAAAATAGATATAATACTGTAAGTTGTTGATATGATTCATTAAAAAAAAACACTTATTGCGACCCTCCGGGTAAATAAATTCTTAACACAGTTTTTTAAAATAACTGAGAATGTCTCCCTATATTTCTCATTGTTTCGTTAATTTTTCAGATAAACAAAACAATTTCAGGTAGGTAATCACATGATTATCAGTATAAGGGTCACATGCACGATCGCGATAATATTATTTGTCACTAAAAAGAAAACAGCAGAGTAAACTAGCACTATGTAGTACGCTCTGTTTGAGGTGATGTCATTGGACGAGATATATTTTTCTTATCAATAAAAATATGTAAATTGGAAAATATCACCAAAAAACATTTTTTTTACATGACGTGATCCACGGCTCACAATTTTTTTAAAATTAACCAGGTGGTTCGTGGGTTAGGAAGGGGTTTGAAAGGCAATATTATAATTTTCAATCTATTTTGTGACCTCCATTGACTGCAGCTCGAACACTTGTAGTTAATAATTTTATAATACGGGAAAATGGGAAAGTATAGTTTAGATGATAACAATAGATATATTACTGGATTTTTTCTTTTTATTGTTTAATACCCGTAATACCCGTTTTGTAAATAAAATATTCCATTCTCTTGTCACACAGATGTAAAGACGTAAGGTACTTTCAATGATTTTTCAATGTTTTTTTAATATATTTTATGTCGAAAATAAAATGCAATATACAACTTAACTAATTTAAATAACTCACCTGTCGGCGTTTTTGATGATCATTTAATATATAATATGCCTCGCAATATTCAAACAAAGTCAAATTAAAATAAAAAAGACGCTGTTCTTTATTGTGTGCCCTCCACATACAAAAAAATTGATAAACGAATAAATTTTTAATTTCCTTTAAAAACTAAATCACTGCAGCAAATTTATCAGTCACTCTTTTACTCAAATTAGGAATAGACGGAAAAAGCTTGTGTTCAACTGACAAACATGCTAAGGCATTAAGGCTGTGACACATGGTAGGTATTCCTTGGAAATGTCTTATCCGTTTCAGTGTAGAAAAAGTTCTCTCCGCTTCTATATTCATTGGCATAATAACCAGTACTTCAACAATTTAATTGTGAAACAGTGTAAGCCACAATAAAAATGTTTTTCTTGGAATAACCCTCGCATTGATTCCCCCCTGTTATTTTTGGATATATAGTTAGAATGTAGTAGCAAGCAAATACGGCATACTCCTATTCAAACGAAACGCTGCCGGCAAAATTTTTTACAGCTCGGAATTTGGTATGGAGCTTGTTAATTATTGGTCGCTTCAAGGTTAGTGAGTCTGTTCTAATGATGGACGTTTGTTTTATAATTGAAACTTTGGACATTTTTATTTGTTAGATTTTGAAAATCCGATTTAATGGTTTGTTGGTTAAAATTATGGCACGTAATTTTTATAAGACCTTTAGGGGATGAAGAATGTGTGGTTACCTGTGAACTCAGAGAAAGGAGTATTAATATTTTCTCTTTGGTTAGTTACGGTATTTGGGTTAGTTTTTTCTACATATACATTATCGTGCAATTGTACCGTATGATGGTGAGAATACCCAACTGAAACGTCGGTTTTTTCGGAGGTTTGAGAATTTTTAATAGTTCGCCCTGTAGCTTTAGCTTTAATATTTGAATTAGACAAAATGTCATTTAATTTAGTTAAAATTGGTGTAAATAGGGTACCACTGTCAAATTTGTTGCTTTGATTTAATGTTTTGTACTCAGTGCTGCGTTCGACAGACACTAAAGATTCCTGACTAAATGATTTGTAGCTTGAAGAGCTTTGTAAGTTTTTATTGAGTTCCAAAGAACTGTCATTAAAAATTTGACGCTCAGGGCAGCAACGTCGACTGATCAGCAAATTAGGCAAATTTACACAGTTAAATTCATCATGTAAAGATTCGACCCTACATGAAGTGTCAACATGTTTTTTAAAATTTCCCTTTTTTGGGAGTAGCCATAGGCTATTTCTGTTAAGCTATTACTTTCTGTTTTTATGTTCTCCCCTTCATAAGGTAGGTTTCTAATACTACTTAGGTCGTTCTTATTGCTAAAGGTACCAAGATTAACTACATCATGCACGTTTTTTAAGTTAGTCATACTCAAGGGAATACTTTTTAAAAGGGTGTTATTTATTAGGCCTAACCCCGAAGGATTAGTCGAGGTCCCGTCACTATTTACCCGGCTGCCCTCTGGAAAGTGGGCACCGGCCTCAAAGATCTCGACTCTAAGGAAGAAAAGTCGCTGAGCGTGAATTTAGCCATATTTATTGGAAAACAGAGTCTGAAGATGGTCTCTGCCCAAATATACTATTTAATAATTATTTTTATTTTCGTCAAATTTCACAACTGTGAAACAAGTTCTGAGAGTAGCGACGGGAAGGTATTATGGGAGAAGGTAAGTCATTTTGTTTAAATTATTTAGTTTGCTAATATACAATTCTAATTTATATTTCTTAAAATTACCTACGTCAAGTTCACGTCGACGCCGGGTGGATATATTTCTATCACTAATTTACAAATTTTTGTTAAAATTCAACACCGACCAAAGTGGCTTACTTTCTGAAAGCTTGGCGTAAAGTCTTTCAAAGGACCTGCAGTTTATTTTTGTTTAAAATCGTTCATAAGTTTATGTTCATTTCACTGATTTTTTTATTGAAATCAATTATTCACTTCACAGTTTTTTTATCCAAAAATTGTTCAACTCAGTAAGAGTTTATATTTACTGTCTTTGAAAGCCAAAAGAAAACTAAGCAACAAACACCTTGCGCTAAGTACACTGTACAACTAAATGTCCTGAGGACAACTTACGGACTAACCACTACGTCTAGTAGCGATCAGCTATTTATATTTTTGACAAAAATATAGTTTAATAAGTCCAAAAATCACTTTTTAAATCAAAGCTTATTCGAAAATATTTATCAAAAGAATTTCACAATTAATAAAAAACAACAGTTGTTAACAAACGTGGTTAAAAGAAAAAAAATTGAGGTTTGCAACCATTAAAATTTTGTTATAAACAATTTAGCGATAATAATTTACACTACTTATTCCACTACGGCGCGCAGCGTTCCACGCGCTTCGAAAATGTTAGTCGTGAAATATCTACTGTACCTTAGTTCTAAAATACCAATACAACATGCACATTGAGCATCATGTACTAAATGAATAATAAATTAATTAAAATTTTCAATTGTTTATAATAAAGCACGGTTGTTCTAATGCACCTACTCCAGACAAGCCTCTACTGTTAAGAGAGCCGGTAAGTTTCAGTTGCTGTCGAGCCAAAAATCTTGATAGGGATATTTAAAAAGGGTAATTTTCGAAGCCACACTTTAAATACTATCCTAACCTATACATGCCCTAATTCGGGAAAATACTTGATACATGCACTTTACTACTACAAGTTTTAACTGATAAATTTTTGAACCATCCAATCAAGGAGAAAACCTTTATTAGTCACAATTAAGCTTGTTAGAATTGTTAATAACAAATACTAATTAATATAAGAGACAGCACTTTAAACTAAATAGCAGTAAATGAAACGTTAACAGATTAAGTTATATATATATATATATATATATATATATATATATATATATATATATATATATATATATATATATATATATATATATATATATATATATATATATATATATATATATATATATATATATATATATATATATATATATATATATATATATATATATATATATATATATATATATATATATATATATATATATATATATATATATATATATATATATATATATATATATATATATATATATATATATATATATATATATATATATATATATATATATATATATATATATATATATATATATATATATATATATATATATATATATATATATATATATATATATATATATATATATATATATATATATATATATATATATATATATATATATATGTATATATAATGTTTTCATTCCGGGTGTACATCCGTTCACTACTGTCGTTCTGAAAAGAACAGTTTTGCTGACGTTCCGCCAAAATCACATTTGGCATTTTCGAAGCTTTCTTTCTCGCGTCCGAATAGAGTCTCTATTCGGACATTGTATTTTTCCATCCGTGAAGGAGCAAAAATCAACATATATATATATATATATATATATATATATATATATATATATATATATATATATATATATATATATATATATATATATATATATATATATATATATATATATATATATATATATATATATATATATATATATATATATATATATATATATATATATATATATATATATGTATAGTATTAGACAAATATTTAAACAAAATTCGTTTAGTTTTGATGGCACTTTAAAAATTAGTAAAAGTTATTTATTTAAAAGCAAAAATATTACTAAGCAATTTTATAAATAAAAGGGTCGCGAACTTGGAGTAGCTTTATCAGATAACACTAATATTGCCTGAAAAATTAAAGTCAACACTGCTGAAGTCTAAGAAATGGAAGCATTACCGAATTACTTCATATAAAATAATAAATACTTGTAAGATTTCGCCAAAATAATTTTTAAGCACAAAGGGTTAACTAATAGCTTCGAATGGGATTGCAAAAAGCCAAGACTATGAGGCCGCTTACCTGTAGTTTTTCTTCTGTTCTTCCGATCATCCAGCAAGCTGTACGCATACATGGTTAGTGTAACGTACGACCCTTCACATGAGCAAAAATCCTACTTTAGAGCTAAGTGCTATGCAAAATTTCAGACAGAAGCTCCGTCGTGCATCCCCCGTTAAAGAAAAAATTCCATATCGATGGCTTCGGTGCTATACGCGTCGACTTTACGAATGACTTGAACTTACTAAATTTTGGCCAAAAAGCGCTCTGGTTCTGTTAGCAATCCACGGTCTCCGCCCGAAATACACGTTTGGTCCAGTCAGAGCGAAGTTGCACTCTTGGCATTCTAGGAATGATGGTAATTTCTAAATTCGATTAAAAATCAACATGTTTATTTAGCGCGGCGATTCTTGCATTATTTAATAGTACTCCACGTATACTTTATGTGGGTATCATCGCCGTAGCCTTAAAGGAGTTATTGTGCCGCGTAAGGACATTTTTAAGTGTAAAATTAAAATCGATTAAAATCATCCTTTCCCGGTAGGAATTTGAAAAAATGTTATTCTTGATAAACCAAATTATTCATTTTTCCCCTATCTTTTGATACCAGTACGAGCGCGCTAGGTTAAAATTTGTAGAAGTTCCGACCAATCAGCTGTTTTTTTCGATCGAATAGCGAAGTCCCGCGGTGAAAATAAAAACAAAAACATTCTTAAAAATCAGGGACCTGTCTAGTTGGAAAAAAGTTGTGAAAATATGCATGTTTTCTTAATAAATTTTATTTTTATCACTTTTCGTTTAGACGCTATGAGTGAAAATAGTGCAGTGTTTTGAAAAAATTCTATTCAACTTGCCTCTTGTTTATTTACCTGAAGGGCTTATGATATTTGGTTAAAACTTTTAGGTCAACAAAATGGTATAATCTTCTGGTAAAAGCTTTGACTGTTCTTAAAGTCTTTATTTACTTGTATTTTAAATGGTTATATTTGCGTCAAGCGAATATTCATACTCCGGCCGAGCAGGCCCTATCTTCCATTATCTCTTAAGATAAAGCTGGATTAAAATTATTGTTTACTGAAATTTGCGACCAGTGCTGCAGCTCTTATTAACAAACCAACACTGGTCGCAAACTTTTAACGCTTAGCTCTTCATCTGACGCCTGCAGCCTTTAAATTGCTATTCTGATAAATATCATATTATAAGTTTCCCGTTATTTATTGAAATACTACAAACTAATTAATAATAAGGAATAAGGGTGCACGGATGCTAACAATGTTCAGTTAGGAGCATGTGTTTGATCAAGTAGAAATAAATCTACGAATCGTTGCACACAATATAATTGTGTCTTTTCAAACCCCTCCTGAACCCACGAACCACTTAAAGTTAATTTTTTTAGTTTGCAGTTTTACGGCTATTGTGTGATTCTCGTTCATTAATGTTACCTTTTTTTAAAATTAATAAGCAATATTATTTTATTTTGTACAGGAGGGTTGGTTGGAATTGGTCAATAATAAATCTCTAGAAACTCAGAATTTTATTCTAGTCTACGTTTCGACCTATATAAGGTCATCCTCAGGACTCTAAAAATATTTAACATGGTTTACATCATAAATCAAAATTCCAAATTTTTTAGAAGTGAGATATCGACTGATGGTATGCGAAGGTACAGACAAATAAATATATTTATTTTAGTACTAGCTAGGCCATGGTACGATCTCTTAAAATCTTTTATCTAATAGTTTTTCCAGTTTTAAATATATGTTCTAATTTGACATGCAGTTCTGCCTCGTTTGTAAGTAGCAAATATCCTGATAATTGTAGGAATTAGTGTAAGATTGATTTTTAAAAATAAGTGTCTTTATGTATGTGTATGTACTATTGCACCTCTTATAATAATAATGTTTAATCTAAATCTTTGTAAATTTCGTATTGTCTCGTTTTGTGAATGTTTTAATGTTTAAAGCTATTTAGTATGTTTCATTTTAATTATGTTAGTCTAATAATATTCCTCTAGATCTATAACCTTTATGTAACTATTGTTAAATATGTAACGCGTGATGTAAACCATGTTAAATATTTTTAGAGTCCTGAGGATGACCTTATATAGGTCGAAACGTAGACTAGAATAAAATTCTGAGCTTCTAGAGATTTATTATTGACCAATTTCAACCAACCCTCCAGTACAAAATATCAATCTGAGGTCACGAATCAAGTAGAAAATATTATTTTAGACTGTACAACTTACAGTCTACAGTAAAAGGCATGTAATACTAAACCGATAGACGACCATCCAATGTTAAATAAATTAACCCCTAATTGGATCTCAACTATTATATAGTTGGGATCGATCGAGAGATTTCCGGGCAGAACAACTCCTGAGGCCGACGCTGTTGTCGTAGAACGCCCAGAGTTAAGAGATAAGCATAATTTTTGTGTCGTTTTTTTAAACAAGTAGATGCTTCTAGAAACACCAAACCACATGTTGTTGCGCTCGTACTAATTAATTGGTGAGGCGAGCAGTTAATGTGGTTAATTTATTTGTATGTGATCGACTGTCTTTTCGAAGTATCATTGGTCTTTTGTTGCGTTTGTACATGTAATATATTTTATTTTAATAAATAAAGCACATAAAAAATCTACAAAATATTTCATAATGTGTTCGATACAAAATAAAAACATAAAAAAGTTTTAATTAATCACCCTTATCACCAGTTATATACGTACATAAATACCTAGTCAAATAAAAAAATGGTTCATGTTCAGAATTCAAATAACATGGGTATCAGTAAACATTCCAATATAATTGCATTCCCTGTTTTATAGGAGAAATAGCCAATGAAATATTTTTATAGGTTAGTATTTAGAACGTGATTTAATTTATTTCTATTCAATAACAGTGCATGTTATGCAAATGCTAGGTGAACTCATGTAAGTTTTTATTTTAAGGAGAAAAAAAATTACAACTCTATAAATCGTATGACACCACAGTGTTCGTTTTAACGTCTTTGTGATTAACTTCAGAGAGAGTGTAGTGAGTGAAGGACAAAAATAACAACTTCTCTTATTATAAATTTGCCTTTGCAAAAAACACTTAATAAAGCTTACACAATACCACAAAATATATATTAACTATTCTATGAAAATGCATAATGTGTTTTCTGCGTTGCCTCGTAAATTCGCCTTTCGACGGATACTGCGCCAAGCAGCGGTTGTCGCACTGTTGAAGCGACCAATAAATGACAAGCTTTCTACCAAATGCCAAGCTGTAAAGGATCTCACCGGCCGTGTTTCGTTGATTGAATAGGAGTATGCCATATTGGCTTGCTACTAGGTTCTAAATATATATCCAAAAATAACATGGACGAATCAATACGAAGATTGTTGCAAGAAAAATCATTTGTATTGTGGCTTAAACTTGTTATTATGACAATGACTGTAGGAACGGAAAGACATTTTTCTACTCTGAATTGGATAAAGACATTTCCAAGAAGTTCCATGTGTCAAGGCAACCATATAACATATTTGTCTTTTGAACAGAAACTTTTTCGGTCTATTCCTAATTTTAATGAAAGAATTATTGACAAATTTGCCGCCAAAAAAAATTGGCGCATTGATTTAGTCTTTAAAGGAAATTAAAAAATAGTTCGTTTATCAGAGTTTTTATTATGTGGAGTGCAGACAATAATGAACAGTGTTTTTTTTAAATTTTGTATTGACTTTCTTTAAAATTGCGAGGCATTTTGTATATTGAACGATCATCAATAACGCCGACCGGTGAGTTATTTAAATTAGTTGCGTTATATATTGCATTTTATTTTATTTAAATTGCATTTGCAAATTTGTCGTATATCTATATCTATATAGAATTTACAAAATTTGGCAGCACTGTGTCATTCTTCTTATTATAAGAGGTGAGTACTAGACCGTAAGTGTTAAAATATACTACAAAACACAGAAAAAAATCGTCAACATGTAGTTTAGGGCGTTGATGTATGTTGTACCTTACATATGACTAGAGAATGATATATTTATGGAATTTTGTTATTTTTTTGAAACACTGTTTTTATTTACTTCCTAGTACCCAATTCATAAAGAAAAAAAGTTACACAGTGTTGCCAGTTTTTGTATTTTGAATACGTATTTTTCTGAACATTTTCAAATGCAATCCCCTCTATATTATTTTAGACCTAAATTGATAACTAAACGAAGAGTTTTCGAACTATTTTTTTATTTTATCTGGAAATGGGATTTCCAAACATTGTTAACGAAATATTATTATTTACATAATGATTTATAGTTACTTGCATTATCGTGGATTGTGTTGGCGAATTAGATCCTTAAGAGTATCCCAAAAGCCATTCTATTCTCTGTATTGTAGTTTCATATGATTCCTTTTTCTTCATTTCTAATATCTAACACAATTTTACTTTAAAATTAAATTTACCCTTCTTCCATATTTAATAAAGGGTTGGATATTATTTAGAAGACCTGACGTTGGGAACTTAAATTCTCTTTAAGAAAAACTAGACCTAGCTTTTGTATTACGGAACATATATTGACATATTCGCCGAAGTTGGCCTTAAACGCATCTTTTGTTTTTGATTACTATCATAATTACACAAATCTTTTGACACATTATTATATCCCCTTGTTTTCTTTTTTATTTCTCTCGGAAAAACCTACTAATCCGATTGACTTCAAATTTTAATAACAAGCTTTCTACTTTAGGTCATCCCTATATGATCTAAGGATCATATGGGAATGACGTGGTAACATTTTGGTATAAATCCAATATAGCGAAATAAAATGGCGGCCTAGTAAAATGATAAAAAATGTATTACTAAAAATATTCTTAACCAATTTACCTCAAATTTTGCAAAAAAAATAAATGTGATACAGGCATAAACTGGAACGAATTCAAAATGACGGAACAAAATGGCGGAGTGTGTCTTTGTAAAAACCACTTATTCAATTTATTTTAAATTATACTCAAAAATCAATTGTGGGATAGGTAGAAACTGGTAAAATATTTGAAGGAACCCAATACGGCAAAACAAAATGCTGCCCAATACAAATGTTTGAAAAGACAGTACATGTAAGTTGCTAAATGACTATGGACTGAACTAAATTGGACCACATTTCACTATATAAAGGAATTTATATGTTAGAACGTTTTAACAATAAAAATGGGATTCTGGCTCTTAGGGATTATATAACTAAATTTTCATTAAAGGCAACCCCCAGAAAATAAATAATTGACAGGATTTACCAACAGTTCAGAACAAATGGAAACTTACAGAAAGTGAAAAGGAGGCGTCGCCAAGTTTTGACTGATGACGAGCAACTCAATATTTGTTGTAATTTGAAGAGAGTCCTGAAAATTCAACCAAGCGTGGATCTTTAGATTTGGACTTCAGAAGAACAACGCTGCAAATGTGTCCTCAAATAAGCAAATGAAAGCCTTATAAATACTATCTAGTACAAAAGTTGGAACAACGTGTTTACAACTCCAGGATAGATTTTTCCTTATTGAGACACATTTCTTAGAAAATTTATTGCCTAATATTATATGGCCTGATGAGTCTATATTTACAACTTCAACCAAAATTTTTAATTTAATACTGTAATAAGTCCAGAAATTTTTTGTCAGAATTTAGAATCTCAGAGTTACTTGTGGAAAATTGAGGGCCTCCAAGAGAACGAGAAAATTTAGTTTGATAGCAGGATGGTGTTACATAAGTCAAGCAATAACTCAGTTTTTGAATTAACATTATAGAGAATGAGTTAGAGGAAATGGTAATTATTATTAATTATATTAAGTATTATTAGTAAAATATTCCTAATTCCCAAGAACTTACCCTTTAGAGATTTCTTTCTCTGGGGTATACTTAAAGATCTAGTATTCAAACATTCAAACACATGAACTGTGCGGGAACTTGAATGTTGGATTCGGGAAGGTATTCAGTATTTAAATCAAACCGAATATTTGCATTACCCAAAATGGAGGATATATAAAATATTGTTACAATGTTCATAATTATTATCAGTCTTTAAATTTCGTTTAGAGTTAAAAAAGTATTTACTGAAGATATAATCGTACATAAGTTGGAAACGGTGCCTCGTATGTCTATAGCTATATAGATTTAATAAAATACACGGGGATTGCTCTTGAAAATGTTGACAAAAATAATTATTCGCGAAATTTGGCAGCACTGTGTTATTTTTTTTATTATAAGAGTTGAGTACTAGTACCGTAAGTTTCAAAAAATACCAAAATATCTTTTATATACCGTTCTAAAAATGTACCAAATAATGAATTATAATAATAATATAATATATAATATATACGATTGCAGCAACCTCAAGCGGTTTACACATTAATTGGTCGTCATCACTATTTTCATTTTATTGTGATTAATTATTCTTTTAAAAATGTTTATTATAAGTCATAAGTGTAAGAAAATCAAAAAATCTTTAATTGACAGAATAATTTTTATTTAATTATCAGTTTTCATTAAATTTTGAAGGATATCGTATAAAAATAGTATGTAACACACGAGTAAAATGTCTCATTACGATATTCGTGTGATTGCAGTACCGGCGATCGTAATGGGATCTTTTGTCCCTAGATGCAAATTAATAACATGCTTTCTCAATACCGTCGGTCTGTTCGCCGCATAGCTGAAAGACTAGACTTAACCAATCGACTAAATTTTGATAACAAAATTAAGGGCCATATGGCCATGACATTGTAACAATTTGGTGAAAATCCAATATGGCGTAACAAAATGGCGGCCTATCGAAATATTAAAAAAATAGTCACTAAAAAACTTTTTAATGAATATTTTATAATGGTAATGTTCTGGTACAAATCCAAGTTGGTGGAATGAAATGGCTGCCTAATAAAATGTTTGAAAAATCAATGTAAAAAACTATTTCATGGATTGTTTTCAAAAATCTAGTGTTTTATAGTGATAAAATGGTACAAGTTTTGGTACGAATCCAATATGGCGTACAAATTGGCAGTCTAATAAAATGCTTATAAAATCGGTCTGGAAAATTACTTATCCAGTTGAGTGGAAATTTTGCACAACAGTTGCGAAACATGATAAACTAGTAAAATATATAGCAATACAAAATTACGGCCTAAATAAATGTTTTTTACCTTAAATTTTGCATAGAAATCAAATTAGCATAGGGATAAATTGGTAAAACTTTGGTGACGGGCTATTATAGTGAAACAAAATGTCTGCCTAATTAAATGCTTACAATATTAGTATCAAAAACTATTATTCAATTAAGTCGAAAAATTGCAAAAAACCAAGTGTGAAATAGGGGTGAACTGATATAATATTATCAATTCTATATTCTATATGGCAAAAGGAAGTTTTATTAAAAGTTATGTCTTGGGTACAAAAATAGGCAAAGCCCTTTTTAACAGAACTTTCCTCATAATGAATTTGATGAATGAATGAAAGCCATTTCATTCATTTCAAAAATCTATCAAGAAAACGTACCACAATTAATAATTATATAATGTGTATAATGCTATTACCAAATAACTATATGCATATATAAACTATGTTATATGTGCGTGGTAAAATCCGTTACGAGGAAAATTCCGAGTAAAGTGACTAACCGATTTTTTCATTACACACTATGTGCTGAATATTCCAACCAGTTTCAACCAGCGCTTAGTTTATTTGTAGATCTGCATAGGTACATAATGAAAGGTCATCAAAAAACCTGCAATTTAGCAGAATTATATTTCAGTCCCGTGGCGTCTCTTAATCGAGCTATAGGACAAATTAAGGAATTATGGGTATTTAAGGCGTAATGATGGGGGCCGCAGAAATTTAGAGTTTGGGTGGTCATGTGGGCCACATTATTAAGTACTTACGAAAAGTTTTATTTAATTTCGGTTAATTTCGAAATGATGCAGGCCTTTCTTCATATTTGCGGCTATGGAGATCAAGAATTAATACGACATAATCCTACTATACAGAGTGTTTTCATCAAACGACTTATTTTAGTTTTTTCGGATCTTTTCAACTTGGTTAATTGATATTTAATAGCAACATTTTGTACCCAAATATGGATTAGAAGTTAAAATCGCAAATATTCTTAATGAAATCGGAATAGAAAAAAAAAAGAAAACAAAGGGATTTATTAAATAATCATGAATTTTGGAAACGTGTTTTTAGGGAAGATTGATGAAATTACAAATATACGAGTATGGTTTTTTATAGATTATTAATAAAACGATCATTTTGTCGACTTCTTGCTACCATTAGTCTCCGGTTACTAAGAATGTTTCGTTTTATTTTTAAAGATCCTAATATTTAATATATCGATGTTCATACAATTAACTGTCTCTATAGTGGTCTTAAAATTAATAAAGTGAAATAAAGATACAAACCACACACAACATACTAGACAAAAAATAACAAGAAGCGGTTAGGTCTCTTAGCTAATTTGAACATTGTTGTTTGCATGGGGTAAGGTCGCCAAAAAATTTGTATACGGACTTATAGTCTTTGTGAATTATAAGTTAATTTTTAATGAATTATAATAATATAATAAGACTTTTAAGAGACTTATAAAAGTCTTCGTAGATCGGAGCAAATTTAAAGTCATCTAGAAGATTTTAAGTGACTTAAGTCTTTCCAATTATATTTTCTATAAACAACAATAAAGAAGTGGTTAATTTTATAGCATCATTTCCTCATATACAGGGTATACCTCAGGACAACATACTAAACGTTTCTAAAGAACCGATGCCAGTACTTAAATCTGTGTTTTAAATTTTGATTAGGCTGGAATATTTTTTTAGATTTTGGTAACTCATCATTTTACTGTAAATTTGACTATGTTAGGAATTATAATATATAATAACTTCGTCTATCTTAATATTTCGAATTACATAATACTTATTTGAATTTTTTTCAATTAAGTAATTTGTGTATTCAGAAGTACAGATTGCATTTTTCTCTGTATTTAATTTTGTTTTTGTTCGTTGAAATGAAAATTAGAACCGATTTTATTATTCTATTTTTTCATTTTTTTTTTTATTTATTTTGTTAGATTATTATGTTTTTGTTCATTAAAAAAAAGTTAGAACTAATTTTGTGTGTGTATTTCATTTAGACAGGAAATATAAAAGTTTTGCGAGACTCTCGCGCGAAACATGAGGCGAGACGAGACATTCCACTTTTCTTGCGAGACAAGACGAGACTTTGAAAAATCTCGTCTCGTCTCATAGGCATCACTATCGGAAATTGTGGTCTATTCTTTATTTAATTTTTCTGTTCACGATTTAATGTCATTACCAAACCTAATTAAGTGCCTGTATTGACTTGAAATTCACTTCAAAGAATTTCAGGATTTTTTGTGAGCAAACCTTGTTAACAGTGGCGTAACTATAAATCGTTGTGGAAGAGGTGGCAAATGAAGAGTGAAAATAAGTAATAAGAGACTAAGTGCCAAAAATAAGCATATTTTTTCTTATAAAAGGTGATATTTAATGAGCTTTTCCTCCCCCATTAAACGATTATAGCGTTGTTTGAAGGAAAAATGAAGATGCGCAACCTAATGGGTGAATTCGTGACAGCGCTGATTTCATTCCCCTTACGTTTTAGGTACTGTACGGTGGAGCCGCTCTGCGGCAAACGTATAAAACATCCATTCGCAGTCGTTCGGCTCTCGCTGTGATGGCGGTTGGCGGCGGCATTGATCGGAAAACGATGCCGTTAACAGGGCCGTAGCTATTATAGGTATTGGCAATAAAAAAAAAGTAGATTTTTCTAGTACTACGTTTAAATCTAAATTTTAATTTACAACTTATTGTTACTTACATTTTTAAGACAAAACGTATTTTTTACATTGTTCTGAATTATTAAAGGTACAGGGTGTCCCAAATTCGAGCGTTTTTTCAATGTTTCTGTCTAATAAGACCGTTCATCAGTGCTAATTTATGATGAGGAACAAAACATCGGGTCAAAAATCTAATCACGTCATATTGTCGACGAGAAAAAAATTCCAAAATTTTCAAACAAAACATGTAATTTAAAAATAATACATAATCAAATCAAAAGGTAAATATGCAATGTTTGCATTAAAAAGGTAATGAAAATTTAGAAAAAAGGTCAAAACAAACTTACAGTTAACTACTAAATAGGTGCTATCTATAAATATTGAATACATACAGTTTACGGTACTGGTATTGTTTATTACATGCTACAACATGAAGGTTATATTTAGTTTTTTAATTATATATTCAAGCGGTTTGAGCAGAATTGTGATTAATTAGTGACCCGATTTTTTGAAACACTCTGTATAAATTTACAATACAAAACTAATGTTGAAAGGTATCGGTCACCAGAATAATTTAAAAAAATCGGTGCTGTACAACTCTCTCACGAAATTGCTGAAAATTTTGTCTAGGTGTTTTAAATATATAGATTTTACAACAAATATTAAAAAACACTTACAAGAATAATTATTAAATTTGTTATCACGGTCAGGAAAGGTAAAAAAATTATATATTCGACAAAATTCCTATTTTTCTATGTGGTTTATTTTCCAGATCTTTATTTTTATGACTATACATTTTTTCATAATCCCTGCTTAATTGTTTGTATAGCATGGTTTTTATTAACAGTTTAACACATTTCTGAATATGCAGTGGGCATAAATTAACAAGTTAAATAAATTATTTTTCTTTTTTCTTTTATTGTTACATCCAACATACGCACACTCAATTTTTTTAGCAGCCACGATTGCATTCATGAACAGTTTCACAAGAATAAAACAAACTACAGCATAGCAAAGAAAAAGGAACTGAATCTTATTCTACTTTTTAAACAATTTTTTTTTCTTAAAATTAGAACTAAAAGAATGAACTAACATTTTCTTAAATTTCCTCGCTTTACTTTATATTTTTATACAATAATATATTATCGTCCATTAACTTGATCATTGTGATATCGGGTTGAAAATTTTTTCAAGACGCAACATCTTTTAAACCCTCTTTAGCGTGTATTAAAGCAGAAACGTTTTTATTTAAAAATTTGCTTCGATCGGTTGTAATTGGATTAAATTCAGAAAATATCCTTTTAAATTTTACGTTCAAAACTGGCAAAGAAAGCATTTGTTTTGCGAATTTGCAAATATTTTCATATTTAAGTTATAATTATTATTGTCCTTTAAACAACTTATTTTAGGCCCAAATTCTTCTACAAACCGTAGTAAAATAAATTTGACGGTTGGTTGTCGGGGAAATACTACGGTGAATCCCATAAATGTTTAGGGAAATCACAGGCAAAAAAAGCAGGCGAAGCAATCTAAGCAATAAAAATTCCAAATTACTTACACGCCTATCGCTATAGAAATTAAAGTAAATGCTTGATTAAAGTTATTTTTACAAAAATTATTGTTCATGGCATGTTTACATAATTCAGAATGTTATATATTAAAATCTACCAAAATCTACTAAGAAAAATCTGCTTACTAAAATTATCTGAAAAAATCTGCCAAAAAAGTATAAATCTACTAAATGTAGTAACGCTGATCTGACACCTTCTCGGGCGGCGACACCGTCGCCAGCTACATCTCAGACACCCTTCGTACCACTAATTAGGCCATAAGGTTGCGCAACAACTCACTTATGTCACTTAACCTTCTAGACTGAAGAATCTTCTAATATTTCAGAATATTTTAAACCAGTCACACTAAAATAAAAAAATCAGAATATAGAACCAACGCATATCAACTGGTAGCCTAATTAGACCAAAAGTACAGGTGGGGGCACCATCAATATTAAAACTTCAGTTTCACTAAAACACTTTTAATTCACTATTATTAATTTTGTTAGATATAAGTATCATGTATTAAAATAAATAAAAGTACGAATAAAATACAACAGCAACTTAAAAAAATTCTATTAATCAATTATAAACTTATAATTTTAAAATTATTAAAGAGTAAAGTTATTCAAAATAGTTTTGATTCCAACAGAGAGCTAAATTCATGTTTTCATCATCACCCAACACAAAAGCAAGATAACTGAAGACCATAATGCAGAAACTTGCTAAGTGCCTAGTTCCAAAATTTACTGAAATGTGGTGGAATTATTCAGCTGCAGTAGGAAATTGCGTACTGCATTAATATTAATATTTAATATAAGTAATTAATGTGGATTCGACTTTGACGTTGTCTAATCCCAATAATCATTATTTCGTAAATCGGCATTTAAGTTTTAATATTTTGACCCAAGTATTTGTTGATAAACCAATGAACTCGGGTCATGAAGAACAATCTGGCAACAGCCCGGCGGGTTGATTACGCGGGTTCGGGATCTGTTTGGTCCGAAGATTGTTTTACGTCCTTTTTATGGACAAAGTTTAATAATTTTCACAAATTAACCACCCACGATAACATTATAACACCATATAAGACAGTAAAATTAACCACAATAAAACGAGTCTTTGTACCGATAATTGGCACAATTTTTCTGCGCAAATAAAAATATATCCACAATAAAACTTAATTTATTCGTTGTTGTAAATCCAAACCCGTAAGCACCGTTGCCAGATTTACTATTTCATGGCCTGGTATTGAGTCGGCTGAGCTTGTAGCTTACTTTTGTGGGTAGTGGCGTAGTTGTTACACCCCCGTTAGCTAGCCCACGCAGTGCGGGGGACTCACTATTGCCAGGGGCCCGGCTATAATGGATAAAGGAAACAATGAAATAACAGCTTATTAGCGAAATACAAGACGGGCGGTTTTTTTCCTTAGTTAGCAATTATTTTACGAGCTGCCTCGCAAATTTTCGCTCGAGTCAGAGCCCTCTACCTAAACAACCCATGAATCGTAAATATGGCCCTGGTTTTGGTGTTACATTTATTTGTAATTGGATTATGTACGTGCGTATAGGGTGCCTTTTGTCACAATCTGCAGGGGAGGGGGCTGAAATTTGTAGTTATGCTACTGCTATAAATTATGTAGTATCTTTTATTCCCGTTGATTTGAACATTTATAGTGAGAAAAATTGCAGGCAAAGGCTAATTACCTATAAGAATCCACACATAATACGGTATAAATTGTTTGGTTTTCATGCGTTGTTCGTGATTGCTCTAAACTATTAGATTATTACAGACATGTTAAAAGTATTGTAACTTGTAACATTTTATTATCGTCACATGGTGTCCAATTTGATACAACTTACTAATTTAGTTTCCTTTTGAACTACTGAAAAGCAATACTTTAGTAATAATTTGTTATATGTGCAAATGACAAATTACTCTAGGTGTAAATGGGATAAATAAACAATAAATACGTATTTATTATTTAGTGTTGTATCGTTAACAAGAGTCATACTTTTTGATAAGTTAAATCTTGTAAAATACGCATATAATAGGATAAACATGTTTTAATATGTAGTATTTTTGTAATGTTTTGTGATTTGTCCTATTTAGATATAAAAAAAAATTGTAAAAGATTAATTACTCTGTAAAAAAAATGCCAATCAAACAAATCATTTTTGTTTTTATTTTGGATTTTTTTTAAAAAACATAAGTTGAAATTTTATTTAATTTTCTCTTGTTAATATTGATGGTCATAAAGTGAAAGATTATCGCCATATAATTGCCTTTTTAAAAAAAATATGTTAAAAAAAGTGAAATAAAATGTTTATAAAACTGTGAAAACAATGTAAATAAAAAATAGTTTATTTCATCTTATAAATTTATTTTTTGAAGTCGACGTCAAACTAATAGGAACAGTAAATAGACATTACTAGAGGTATTAGGCATGAAACACTTAATACATGAATGACCCCTTTGTAATATACTTAGAGTGTTAATCGAGTTTAAAAAGTAAAATCTTGAAGATGGAATAAATATTATTTTTGTCTTTTCAGTGTTTTAAGTCGTTTTTTCAATTCGAACAGAATTTTTTTTCCTTGATTTTTTAAACATTTTATTTGGTCGCCATTTTGTTCTGCCATTTTGAATTCGTACCACAATTTTACTAGTTTATCTGTAAGTAATCTACAAGTAATTCATAGCAGTCATTTCTATGTAACACTTGATTTATGTACCAAATTTGTAAGGTAATTTGGATTCGTTTTTTAGTGATATTTTTATAACATTTCACCATGCTTCCATTTTATTACGCCATATTTTCTATTTACCAAGATATTAATAGGTTATCTTCATAAGACCTTTAATGTCTGACCAAAATTTCAAATCAATCAAGTTTTATAGCGATGCCCTAAATTGACAGATCGACGGAATTGAGAAAACATGTTTTTGATTGTCTAGAAAGGCTAAAACTTGAGATTATGTAACACCTTGGAGGGTAATTTTTTCACGATTACAAACTTTCTATTTGGTTGCCATTTTTTCTACCATTTTGAATTTGTACCACAATTTTACCAGTTCATCTCTATATCACACTAAAATGTAATAAATTTGATATGAATCTAATAAGTAGTTTTTCAGGCTGATTTTTTAATATTTGATTACGCCTCCATTTTGTTTCGCCATCTTGGATTCGTACCAAACTGTTACCAGTTGATTTCTACGTAACAATAGATTTTTGTGCAAGATTAAGTAAATTGGATAAGCCGTTTTTTATATATTTATTTAAAGTTCCTAGGCCGCCATTTTGGATTGGTGCCAAAATTGTGCCACATGATTTCTAAGTAACATGTGGTTTTAGTGCAAAATTTTAAGTAAGTTGGATAAATAATTTTTTGTTTCGCCATATTGGATTTTTGCAAAATTTGAAATCCGTCGTATAAGTAATTTTTGAGCTATGCGTGTATAACAAGACAGAGCAACAGGCTGACGGAATTGAGAAAATATGTGTTTTGGCATCTAGTAACCCTAAAATGTGAAGATCTGTAAAAACCTGAAAGGCTACATACAGGTAAGAACTACATTGCATATGTATATAAAGAACATTTTAACATTTATGAAAAAATATAAAAAAACATACAATACACAGCATATTCAGAATTTAGTCATTGATTAAAATACACTTAGGCCATTATGTAAAGATTTGATTTAAAATACGTTTAAAATATTGTCATTGATAAGCTCTGCAATAGAGTAATATGGTTTTTTTAATAAAAAAAGTTTTGATCACTCCTATATATTTTTTTATTGGCGTACACTGACAGGAAATTTATTCAGAAAGATTGGGGCAAAATACGATGTTCCCACTCTTGATTTTTTAAGTCGCAGGAATTTCATATCAAATTGTGCGGACTGTCTAGTATTATGGTTATGCAAATCACCTCGAAGTAGCCATAAGCTTAGGTTCCTTTTGGCAAAGATCAGGCAGGATAGTATAAACTGGCAAGGCACTGTGAGTATACGCTTTTGTTTGAAGAGCTTTCTAACGTCCGCTCGCTCCTCCTCTGCAGACGAAAAATCCTCTCACTGTGTGTAGAGTGCCCCCATGCTAGGATTGCATATGTGGTAGTGGAAGCGAGCATGGTATGTCGTGGTAACAATGTGATCCTCCACTCCTGATCTCAGGCTTCGAAGAAGATGAATTATTTTGGAGAGTTTTTTGGCTAATTCATCCACATGCTTCTCAAATGTCAGGCGAGGATCCAAGTAGACCCCCAGAAAGCGAACACTCTCAGGGTTTTTAAAGTTATGGTCACGCAGGCTGAATATGATATTTTCAGTCTTATCCTTATTTAATAGGAGTTCATTTGCACTAAACCATTCACCGCGACGCTCAGCGTCCCCCTGCATGCCCGTCAGTAATTTCTCGTAATTATTGAGCATAGTAAGCGCGTTTGTATCATCTGCAAACAAAATTAATTTGTCTGCAGCTACATCAATATTATTGATGTAGATTAGAAAAAGCAACGGAGCGAGCACGGAACCCTGGGGGACACCCCTGGTAACCCCTCCCGCCTCCGATAGCACCTCTCCCACTGATGTTCTCTGCAGTCTGCCTGTGAGGTAGCCCGAAAACAATCTGATGCTGTGGTTTGAAATACGGTAATATTTCAGTCTGGTGATGAGGATCTCGTGAGATATACAATCGAAGGCCTTTGATAAATCACAAAACGTAGCACCTACAAAGTCTCCATCCTCAAAGCCTCCAACCACATACCGCACAAGATCACATACCGCCTGTGTTGTCGAGCTATTTCTTCTAAAATCAAATTGAGAACCGGAGAAGAGCTCTATACTTTCAAAGTTGGAATATAGTTGGTTTTTAAGTAGATGTTCAAAAATTTTAGGTATGCATGGTATTATTGTGATTGGCCGGTAATTGTTGGGATCATTTTTGACTCTTTTTTTGTATATAGGAATTACTTTTGATGTTTTAAATTCTGATGGATATATGCTCTCTTTCAAGCAAATGTTAAAGAGCTTTGTAATGGGCTGGATAAGAACGTTCTTTATTTTTTTCAGCAAAAACATATTCATGCCATATATGTCTTTGCTTTTATTGGGCTTTATTTGACCTATTGAGTCTCATTGAAGGTGACCTTGCATGACCCTCCACGGGCTTTCATGTAGTGCTTTTGGGCGGCCCTAATTGGCTGACAATGTTATTTGAATGTTTTTGTAATGCGATAAAAAAGATTTAGAACTGAATAAGGAAACGAATTTATTTAACCAATACGACTTACATTCATTTTGTTTCGACGTGTGATATAGATGTCAAAATATTTAATTAGTACAATATTTTATTGAACTGTAAATGTCTTAAAAAGCCAAAGCTAAAGGGTAGGTTAGGTTATGTTATTCCATAAAAAAGATTTAGAACTGAATAAGGAATCGAAATTATTTAACAAATACGAGGTTATTCTTCTATTATTAGAAACCTTCAAAGGTCTTCAAGCTATAAAATCAGTTTACTGAAAATATAATATATAAAGATGATTTTTAAATTGTTATTTTCTTGAAGTGTATATGGAAGCAGGGACGCAGCCAAGGGGTGACCCTCAAATATAAGCCCCCAAATTACCAAGCCCCATGAACAATGTTTGCTATTTTTCTCCTTATGGGAAATATAATACACATAATAAACATTACGGGTACATGAAAATTTATACTTTATTTAAGAAAATGGAATGTTTTAAATTTGATAAATTGGAAATCGAGGAGGTCAGACCTGGACTCTTTTGACTATTACCATTGGATTTTTTTAAACCATTTGTAAATGTTAAAACTTAAGATATTAATTCAAGTACGGATTGAAGCAAATTAATTGCAAGTTGTATATTTATTATAATTTAATAGTCATTTCTTATTTTGTTTTACTTGGTACTTACTTTGCATATAAATATTAATTATGTAATTAATAACCTAAAATATATTCTTTTTGAAGTATTAATACTGTAATAATAACATACTTCTTTCAGCTGCGATGGCCATTATAAAGAATTTGTACTTTTTCATTTTGATAATGCGTTTTTGCCATTAAGACCTTAATATTTCAGTCTATTTGAATTGGTTTAAGATTTTGGTAACCAAGAAGGTGTAAAAACCGATATAAGAATTCGATAATAATAAGATAATATCCACCATGATATTTAATGATTGAAAGGTAGTTTTGAAAAACGGAGCATATTGTGTGAACCGTTAAGTTCTCGGTCCGCACGTTAATCAGCCATTTCGTATATATCGGAATATTAGTCGTTTTTATTTATTATTATTTAATTGCATATCCTTTAATGATGGCTTTATTGACAAATCTGGTGTTAATTCGGGATTGATCCATCTAACGGTATCAAATATTGAATATAAGAGGAGGGATTTTTGTTAAAAAAACTAAGAAGTCTGGGTTATTGTTTTAAAATAAATAGATTTTTTTACATCTTCTCAAAAAAAAAAGACACACTCTGACTTTTAAAACTCAATATTTATATTATCTCATCATCTACGCGTAGGAAGTCGTGGGCAAAAGCAAATACTTAATACAAGAAGAGAAAGTATTGATCCAAAATATTATGACTGACTTGAGTCAATAGAAATAACGTTTTAAATCAAGAGAGCTCGTATTTGGATTTATTCAACGTCAGGAAACTTTTAACGAAATGTCATATGCAATTAAATCAAAAGATTTTTTTCATTGTAGATATTTGCATTGTTCTTAGTATGTACTAATTTAAAAGTTAAAGTTGTAGTGAAATATCTTTTGAAACGAAAAATGAGGAGATCTCATTAATAAAACTCTCCTCCTTCCTATTTTCTATATTTCTGTTTCCAAGAAGAGTGTTTACGTTCCTCTCTGCCTACCTACGTGTTACGTGTGTGTCGAGTTTCGCATTTTGGTCGAGGCCACACGTACCGCAGCAGGCAAGTACCGCGAACCCCGCGTGATCACCCGACCAGACATGGCCACGCCGTCGTCGTCCGCGTCACGGTCATAGCGAACTCGTGGAGGCCACACGCGAGGCGATATGGTAATGCCCACTGTCCGTATACTTACTACAGGGTCGACGTTGTTTACCACTTTGTCGATATTTATTTATATTAATAGTTTTGGACGTAAGCAATATTAATGCAAAATCGTCATCCACTCAATTTTCCGAATGGTTTGATGGTTGGGTTGCCAGATCAGTTTATGAAAAAAATCCGGCATTTAATTTAAAAACGGGTTTATGCTAAACAGTTTTCTTACGTACAAGGTTTTTGGATATAAAATGCATCGTCAACGGAACTTATTTAATATTCCTATTAAAAAGTATTTTATATTAAAATATTTAATTATTACAGTGGGGTAATTTTTTTTAACAATTTTTTTACATATACAAGCACAAAAAACTCTTACCTTCTTCCAAAACTAATATTAAGAAAATTACTCTGATGGCGCATATGAAAAAAAAATTGAACAATAACGTAAATTTAGGAAAATATTTAGTTATTCTTTTATTTTGTTTTTTCACCTTTTGAAAAAATTTTGAACTGAACGATTTTTTTTTTATTTTTCGCCGATATTGTAATTTTCGCATGAAAAAAGAAAGAGTTAAAAATTTAATTAAGGCGCTGACAGAAAGCCAGCACAGGTTCGGAGCCTATTGAAAGAGATTCCATACGTGAGGTGAAAATTTTCTATATTTGTTTAAGAAGCTTCAGCCACATTAGGATTTTTTTTAAGTAATTATGTAATTTTACTATTACTGTATTTTTATAGGCCTGAATATTAATTTGCCTTTAATATATCTCTAAAGTGAATTGGGAACGGTGTTGCCAGAACTCCTTAAATAATGGTATAATATCTTGGCCGAAAGACAAATTATCGACTAATTGACTAAAAAAGTAATTACTTTAAACACACAAAAATAGTAATAGACTGATAACACTGATCGGAAACGAAAAAGAATCCTTAATCTGTTCATCCCACTAACTCTCCAAAACTCTGGAAGATGTGAGACATGTCCCGATCACGACATCGACACGTGATCTCCGTCTTTCTCTATCTTAATGGGTTAAACTTAATGGAAATAAAGATGCAAGATTTTTAAAATTTTAATTTCATTATAAATAAATAGTACACAAAAGACCAACTATTTTATACAGTACAGATTTAAGATAACATCTGTTTTTAATATAATTTACAAAAGAAATAGCGAGTTTTTTTTAATATAAAGGATGTTAAAAAACCGAATTTAATTTCTTATCTTGTTGCCATGGAGTCTAGAAAACTATTGCATTGTATGCAGATGTAGGAGAATATAAGATTAAAATATATTGCAGATAAACTAAATTTTAAGTTTCAACTGTTGCACTTTAATCGGGAGCTTAAAGAGTTTACGAAAAATTTGTAACGGATTATTACATTATTCTAAAATGGTAAAAGTGTTTTTTTATATTTTTTCTTAAATTAAATTTTAAATAAAAACAATTAAAGTGCTATTATGTAAGAATTTGTTTTTGATATTTAATATTTATAATTAACGTTACTTACTAATAATTATATATTAAAACCAACTATAAATTTACATAAACTAAAAGAAAAACCATAATAATTTACAAATAAATCAGTTTTGTCATCTTTTGTCTTACTGACGCACCAGGATTTCCCTGCAGTTCTAAATTTATTAATAATAGTGATGTACTCTGCACTTTAAAAAAATTTCGATTATTTTTCGGACGAGTTAGCACTTTTTGTTCGACAATTACTCAGTAACTGGAAGTATTATAATTTTGAGCAAAATAATTTAGTGCTATATTAATAAGGACATTATTTATAATTATTTTACTCTTTAAAGTACGAGCCCAGTCGCATATGTATTGGCCCAAAGGAATACGTAAGAGATATGTATTTTTGTTTCCTAGTATTTACTGTAGTGATATAAATATGCGATATTGTTAATTAATTGTAAATACCACATACTATCAAATAAACGTAGTTGCATTTGTTCAAGCTATGTTACATGCAGTAAATACTAGGTGACAAAAATAAAATTATTTTAAATACGCCCTTGGTCCAATACATATGCGACTGGGCTCGTACTCTCTTTTTCCATTTCTTATACACATCAGATGGATACATAAGTCCACCCACCCTGTTTTACAAAGTTGGGAATAAAATCAAGTAAAACCACAGCTTTGATAAAGCATTTATCACACGAAACTATAATGACTATTTTACCTATACATTAGGCACATTTAACTAAAAAGGCAAATCAAACTGTCAAAAATTTGAACCGAAAGTTTATTTACGCAAATAAAGTCATTTAATGTAGTAAAGC
Organism: Kuschelorhynchus macadamiae; assembly: GCA_030620095.1. Lineage (NCBI taxonomy): Eukaryota > Metazoa > Arthropoda > Insecta > Coleoptera > Curculionidae > Kuschelorhynchus > Kuschelorhynchus macadamiae. The sequence continues at coordinate 119,666 of JAUTXW010003543.1, read as the reverse complement.
ACGGGGTTATCAGATATCTTCCTTCTTCATCATACTATAATATCATGATTCCCTATTTGATTTGAATGTGGATTTAGTTGCTTCCACGGATTTGCTTTTACGGTCTAGAAGTAAAATTGTGCTGCTTGTTTTATGCCGCTATTTCGGAATTTCAACATCTGGAATCAATTGTTTTTATTGATTTTGTTGATACTATCGGGATATATAAATATATATATATATATATATATATATATATATATATATATATATATATATATACATATATATAGGGTGGTCCAAAAGAAACCGGAAGTTTGTTTTTCCCTGTAACTTATTTGTTACTTGACCGATTTCATTTGTTTTGGGCTTCTTTAAAAGAGAAATAAATAAGCTAGAGGCTCAAACATAAATTTTTTACATTTTAAAGAAATTCAAGATGTAATGTAAATTTTAGGATTTACCATAATTTTAAAGGCATTGGAACCTTGTATATTTGATTTCAACAGAATATTAAAGCCTATTCATTTCTGAGTAATTTAGGTCTTTAACGAGCAAAATCGGTCAAAAAACACCTGAGATATTAACAATTTACCGAAGGTCGTTTTCCCGTTCAATGCGCCAAATGAAATGTTTTAACGGTTACCGGCATTTGTATTTCCTCTGTAACTTTTTTGTTACATTACCAATATTATTCGCTTTGGGCTTGCTCGAAAGAAAAAACAATAAAAAAGGACATGAACTTACATTTATAATATTCAAGGAAAAGCGATGCGTCTAAAATAATGCCATTAATTAAATCGTTTTTGATATTTTTTTGTCTTAAACCGTATTTATTTCTAAATAATTTAAGACCTTCATAAAAACGTTTTCTATTAATTAATAGTTACAATACTAAACCGGAATATGGCCTCCATTAGCGTTAACGACTAAATTTAATCGCCTGCGCCATGAATCAATAGCTTTAGCAACATTTTGTTGATCCATTTCGTGCCAACAGTCTATAATTCGTTGGCGCAAGTCTTCAATACTATTAAATATTCGCCCGTTTTTGTGGATCCATTCTTGTAAATTTCCCCACAGATAATAATCACAGGGATTAAGGTCAGGGCTATAAGGAGGCCACTCGTTAGGCTCTATAAAATCAGCTACTTGTCATTTAAAAACATTTATTGTATACCGGGTATGGCACCTGGCACCATCCTAAAATTAGTGCTTTTAGTTTAAAACATGAAAATAATGTATACAAAAACTAATTCTCGGCTAAAAAGAAAACTTTAGTTTAAAAAATACAAAAAATAAAGTCACAAGTATGTGAATCCAGCTTTATTCCTTGCTCAATAAAAATTAGTTCTGCCTTATAATTTCTCGAGATTGCCGCCGATACCATAACATGCTTACCAAATTTCTCTCTTTCTTTTAGTAAACGATTTAAGGACACATTTGTTTTTAATAAATCCATTGGAATACACAACTGATCGTTTTGTAATTTTTTTCCCGATAACGTAAAGATTTTCATCAGAAAACCAAATCTTCGAAATTTCGTCCCGCGTTCGAAATTTATTAAGTAAACGCCTAGACCTGACTAGTCGTCTTTGCTTCAAGTCTTCATTCAATTTAAATATGTAGCCACGTTTAACATGTTTTAACTCTAAGTCCTTGTTAATAATAATTCTTTTTACTGAACTTCTAAAAATGTGTACTTCATTTACTAGTTGAGAAACCGTTAGGCTAGTGCTAGGTACTCTTTCTGGACTAACTGCTAAGATTCTTACATGATCTATATTTTCCTAATTTTTTTTAATTTCTAGTATTTGAGGTATACATTATTTATCTATATATACAGTACCTGTGTTCGTGCAGTTCTAGGTCTGCCCCTAGTTGCTCTTCTCTCAATTGATCCAGTCTCTCTTAACTTTTCTACAAAATCATACACTGCAGTTTTTCTTAACTCGTTATTAAAATGCTTTAAAATTTAACACACTCTGTATCCACGGTTAAATAGGTTTTTTATCACAACTTTTTTCTTCAAAAGACAATACCATAGTTATCTACTTTCACATAAAAAATAGCTATGAATAAGTAAAATGCTTTAAAATGATTTATTATTTGACAGTTGCAGTTATATACATAAAGACTTTTATTTTTGTTGAGCCAAATTGAATGTAAAATATTTCATTTTGGTAAATTGCTGATATTTCACGTGTTTATTGACCGATTTTGCTCACCTTAGTCTTTTATTACTCAGAAATGAATAGGCTGTAATATTCTGTGAAAATCAAATATACAGGGTGTAACAAAAAATTACCAACGCCCTTTAAATTATGGCAAATTTAAGGCGCAAACGTTGTCTTGAATTTCTTTAAAATGTCAAAAATTTATGTTCGAGCCTCTAGCTTATTAACTTATCTTCTATACTAGCCCAAAACAAATAAAATCGGTGAAGTAACAAAAAAGGTACAAAGGAAAAACCAAGTCTCGGTAACGGTAAAAAACATTTGATTTGGCGCATTGAACGTTATAACGACCTTTAGTAAATTGCTGATATATCACGTGTTTTTTGACCGATTTTGCTTACCAAAGTCTTAAATTACTCGAAAGTGATTGTACTTTAGGGTTATGTGAAAATCAAATCTACAGGTTCTCACAAAAAAGTTCCAACGCCTTTTAAATTATGGTGAATTTTAGGCGCATCCGCCATCTTGAATTTCTTTAAAATGTCAAAAATTTATGTTTGAGCCTCTAGCTTATTTATTTTTCTTTTAAACAAGCCCGAAACAAATGAAATCGTTCAAGTAACAAATACGTTACAGGGGAAAAACAAAATTCTGGTTTCTTTTGGGACCACCATATATATATATATATATATATATATATATATATATATATATATATATATATATATATAATAATATATAAATAATATAATACGTTACAGGGGAAAAACAAAATTCTCGTTTCTTTTGGGACCACCATATATATATATATATATATATATATATATATATATATATATATATATATATATTTGCTAAGACGGGTTAGTTATAGCATATACCAATTATTCTTTATTATAGTTTCTATTTGACTAGTGTTTTTCATTATTGTGTCTACTTTATTACAATTTTGAAGTTATATATATCTTATATATATATATATATATATATATATATATATATATATATATATATATATATATATATAATAAATAATATAAATAATATAATACGTTACAGGGGAAAAACAAAATTCTCGTTTCTTTTGGGACCACCATATATATATATATATATATATATATATATATATATATATATATATATATATATATATATAATATAATATAAATAATAAATAATAAGGGAAAAACAAAATTTTGGTTTCTTTTGGGACCACCATATATATATATATATATATATATATATATATATATATATATATATATATATATATATATATATATATATATATTTATATTTATATGTATATATATATATATATATATATATATATATATATATATATATATATATATATATATATATATATATATATATATATATATTGCTAAGACGGGTTAGTTATAGCATATACCAATTATTCTTTATTATAGTTTCTATTTGACTAGTGTTTTTCATTATTGTGTCTACTTTACTACAATTTTGAAGTTTTAGTATTATTGCGCTAGGTTAGTATCATTATAAGATTATTTAGTCATCTTAAAATCCTCTGGAAAAATGTCATTCAATTTTATGTAAAAAAACCTGAATAACAAAAGGCTTTAAAATGTCATCTTTATGCGCAGCCTTCATTATGTTAGAAAGTTTTATTTTCATAATTAGTTTTTTAATACGTATTTACGTAAATATAGATCGGTGTTTAGTGCAGTTATAAAGACAGCGAAATAGGTGTATTATGAGAATAGAATAGAGTTTGGAATAATAAACAAAAAGAGACATGGAACATAGTAAAAGAACTTAAAGGAAATGTAATAATATTAATGTTGAATCAAAATTATCTCCGGATGAATTAAATGATTTTTACTGTTCCAACTCGTCAAAAATCTCAAACACTTTAAAATTTAATCTTCATTTTACAAATTTTCTAACACGAAATATTTCTAGTCCTCAATCTTTTTTCTTTTCCCTTAGGAGTTATTATTCAGATATATTCTGACATTAATTCTAACAAAGCTGAGGGCTGGAGTATTATGTCTACCAAACTGTTTTTGAAACTGCCGGAAAACGCTTTAATGGTATTAGTAGAGGCAACAAATTAATTATTAAAAATTATTTAAAAGTCACAAATATTATACCTCTTTACAAATTACCGACCTATCGCACTGTTACCTACTCTGTCGAAGGATGTTGAGAAGTTGGCAAGGAAACATATAATTTCATTTTTGGAGAGACATAACGTTTTAAAACCAGAACAGTTTGGTTTTCTATCTGGTAAGGGAATAAATGATACTATTATAGAATTTATGGAGAGGCTTTACCTAACTCTGAGCGACCGAGAGACTGCGGCGGTTTTTTGTAACTTGTCGAAGGCCTTCGATCGCGTGAGTCACAGAATTCTACTCCGGAAGCTTGAGGTCTATAGTTTTCGTCGTTCTAGTCTAAATGGATTTGCTTCGTATTTATCATGTAGGGAGCAGTCGGTGTTATACAATGATCAAACATTAGAACTACAGACCATGGGTTAGGGTGATCCACAAGGTTCGGAGCTTTGGATATTTCTGGTAAGTTTACAGTCTTTGCAGTTGATGCTACCATACTCTGGAGCAGTAAATGTGCTGTTGATCTGTAACATTTTCAACAATGATTTAAAAAAAATAAAAGAATGTTGTGATGTAAATAATGTATGTTTTAATATTTCGAAAACAAGTGTTTTTTTTAGAATGGAAAATAAATAAATACCTTATTTAACCAGTTATTGGGAATATATATATATATATATATATATATATATATATATATATAAATATATATATATATATATATATATATATATATAAATATATATATTTATATATATATATATATATATATATATATATATATATATATCATGTGAGGAACTCATATAAACCACATTTTGCAAAAAAAAAGGGTTGACTTTGACCTCATTAATTTATTTTAGAAACGGTTTGTCTCATGCAGAAAAAGTATAGGAACGAAATTAGAATTTTAATACCATATAACACTCCTAGAAATCATAGCATCTCTGTTTCCGTTCCATCTAGTTTACAAATAGGTGACTCCATTTGATATTGCAATCGGCAAATATTTAACCACTTGCCACTTTACACAAGAGAAATCTCTGAGACTAAAAAGTTTAAAATTAAAGTAAAGAAGTTCTTTGTTTCCAGGGTTTATTATGAAGTGGCAGACAATGACGAGATATTTTAACCTGACATACTACATATATGCACAATTTTATGTATTTTTTTCGAAGAATATTACTAAGCTTGTGTATAGACATGAATTTTAAAACATTTTTTCTTTATATTTCATCACTCTTTGTTCACCCCTAAGTATCTCTCTAAGTTCACCCCTAATTTGATTTTTTACATTTATATTAGTTTTTTTATATTTCATGTCATAAGGTTGATATATTTTTTAAAGGAGAAGCATTTTTTTTTCGAGCTTTGTCAATAAGATATTTCTTTAGACAATAAAGCATTTTAAGTTTGAGTTTGAGTTGTTTGTTTTTTAAAGATTTAACAGTTGAAAGTTGAAATATAGACTAACATAAATGCTAAAAAAAATGTTTACAAAGCTCACAAAGAAGTAATTTGTAGATACCTACGCTGTCAAAATTTTCACGGGGTTCCACTTTTTATTTTAAAGTTGTCAGGTGTAATTTTAATACTATATTTGTCATCGAATTTCGACGAGGTCTCAGTCATATAAAAGTCATAAGAGGTTAATTTAAAAATTGATTTTACAAACAGTTCACTCTTTATCATATCCTGTGTACATCTATTTCTGCTGTTCGACCTCGATTGGCCATTAAAGAAAAAAGTCTTTCCAGTTCAACATTGTTTACAAGACTACTTAAAAGAAATTTGAAAATTATTTAAAGTTGTGGCATATCATCTTTTCCCTTTATAACAGTTTATAAGTGCGACCCATTTCTCGTTTCTTGTTACATCAATTCTTTGTAACAAATTTTTAATGTGTAATAACTAACTATGACTATGCCAATCAAAGAATCATATGTAATATTTGAAAAGGCAACCAGACTTGTCATAAAACGATTTTCCCAAATATTTAATTGCTACGCGATAAAACTAAATACAATTCTTGTATATGGCTTCACTTGTGCAGTGTGTATCCAAACAACTTGTCACCTTAATCCAAAGTAGTCCTATCTGATTCATCTATGTAAAGAACCAGCTTTTAAAACTTGAGTAACGAATTATGTGCAAGTAAGTTTCAGTTATTGAAGGATAATTATTCTCATTTTCTACGCCGTTTTCAAGATCTTTTCCACACTTCATCCCAACAATTTTCCATATGAAAGGCACATAATGTAACTTGTTATTGCTGATCAGAAAGAATATTAAAGACGGATTTTAAACGGTTTCGTTCGCTTGGCATATGGTTAGGTTAGGTTAAAAGTGGGTGGATCAAACCGACCCTCCACTGCGACTCTTTGGTCTATTGTAGCTCACACCTATGTTTACACTTCCCCAAGCAACTCTAAATCCTCAATGAGTCTTATCATTGTATTTCGCGAGGTATTCTTCAAGTCCTCGGGCAGCAGGATATCTCTACCGAAAATAAAGAACCTTATCCTGGCAGCTGCCGGGCATTCACATAGCACATGGCTGGCTGTCTTGTCATCCTCCATACATAGGCGGCACTCGGATTCGTCTTCAAGCCACATCCTGTGCATGTGATGTCTTAGACCACAATGGCCAGTGTATAGGCCTACTGCTGTTTTGAGTTTAATTCTGTTCATATTTAACAGACTTTCTGTTATCCTCTTCTTCATAGGAAGGGGGATAAATGCCTTTGCATGGGTCAGGCCTGGCAGTTCAAGCCAATAGAGATTAGCTTTTTCCTCAACCAAGTCCAAAACTGCGCGCTTGGCCGTTTCGTGAGCTACTCCTAAAACTGGTTCAGGTCCCACGAATCTTGTCTCTGCTCCTTTCTTTGCTAGAAGGTCCGCAGACTCATTTCCCTCCAAACCTGCATGTCCTGGTATCCAGATAAGAGCGATTTTATTGTCGCTCCCCAGGTCAACAAGTGCCTTTTTCAGTTAAAACTGTTTTGGATGTACAATGACCCGCTTCAAGTTCTTTAAGGGCCGCTTGACTATTCAAAAATATTTTTATCGTTTTATGTGTTGTTTGTTGATCCTGCAACATTCTAGCACACAATTCGATAGCATGGATTTCTTCTTGGAATATTGAGGTGTTATTGCCCAGGTTTACTGACAAATTAACCTTCGGTCTTACCCCATATATTCCAGCTCTTACACCTTTATGGGTTTTGGAGCCGTCTGTGAATAGGCACAGCTCTCCTTTAAGTAGAACAGATTTATTCTGATCCCACTCCTCTCTCCCTGGGAAGATCACGGAGTAGGGTTGCTGTGCACTAACAGTTTTTAGTAGCAGGTCCGATAGCATTCCTAACATGTAATGGTTTTTCACAACTTTTAGCATGTTGGATGATTCCATGTGACTCGTGCTATCCACCATGCTGTTGGTAACTGTAATTGACAAGCAAGTCTGCATCTGCAGTCAACCCAGTTTGGCTTGAGCAACACTTTGATGTCCCTTGCTCCACCAGGCTACAGAACCATAGGCTATCATTGGTCTTATGACCGTTAGGTACAGCCAACATAGCTGTTTTGGTCTCATACCCCATAACTTTCCGCAGATTTTACGGCAGGTCCACAGGGATAGTTTAGCTTTCAGAATTATTTTATTCAGATGAGCATTCCAGTTCAGCGTTTTATCCAGGATAATTCCCAAATATTCCACTTCAGCTGAAAATGATATCACCTGTCCCCGTAAGGACGGTGGTCGAAGTCTCTTCAGATTCCTTTTCTTTGTGAAGGGGACTAGTACCATTTTTTTTTGGGTTGATAGACATCTCTTCCCTCTCATACCATGTTAGTGTGGTGTTCAGTACTTCCTGAAGGGTTGCTGAGATTTCCTCTTCAGCCTTTCCTTTTACTATGATGACTAGATCATCGGCATATGCCTGCAGATCAACCTCCCACAGGCGAACCAGAGCCAGCAGATTGTCCACCAGTAGTGACCACAGAAAGGGCGATAACACTCCTCCTTGTGGACACCCTCTAGCAGCTCTAAAGCTCGCTGTCTCGTCCTGTAGAGATGTTGTTATTTTCCTGTTTTCAAGCATTGCCTGTATCTAGCCACGTATAAGGGGTTCTACCCTTCTTTTAGTAATTGCATCATAGAGTGATCCAGAAAGGGCATTGTTAAATGCTCCCTCGATATCTAAGAATGCAGCGACTGCAATCTCCTTGTTTTCTAGAGAGTTTTTTATGCTCTCAACAAAATTGTTGAGAGCCAGTTCTGTTGATTTGCCCGTTTGGTAAGCATACTGATGCTTCGCTTGGCATATACATATAAACTTATATTTATGTTAAGTAAAATTTAAGGTAATCTGCTAAATAAATTAAATAAATTCTACACTACAGCGGCAAAAGCATGCTTCGAAAAGTAAATGCAAACAACGGAAATTCTATACAGTGTGGCCCAAATTGGTTATAAATAGGGTATATTGAAAACTATAATATAATATATAACATTGATTAAATGGAAAAAGTTATACGCCATTCAATGGCCTACCGTCTACCTATTCAATGCCGCCTTGAGAACGATTCTATCTTTTTTCATCTGTGAGATATTTGTTTATTCCAGAATATTTTTAAAATCTGTAAAAAAAACAGTATTAGGACAACTTTTACAGCGCGAAGTATTCGCGCATTCAGTTTTAATTCTATCCGGTTCTAAGAAACCATCATTAAATTATTTTGTCTTATGGTATCCATTTTGTTTTTTAGCTTAATTACAAAGAACATTTTTTTCCTTTCTTATGATGTATAACACTTCATAAAAATACTTTATTTTTCATATCAAAAAACAACAAAGTTTATTTTGACGTACTAAACAATAATTGTTTAGGGAAGTTCAAAATCTATTAAGATGAAGTGTACGTGTTTGAGCCTCTTGCAACTATAGAACAATTAGAGGATAGAGTTCGGCATGTCTTAAATAATATAAATAGAAATACCCTTCTCTAGGTAACTAGAACTGTTTTGTATGTGTAAACGTAAATGTGAAAAATGCATTTATAGAAATGGCCGTCATTTTGAATAGTTTAGCTTAATATTATAGTTAAAAGTAGTTTATTGTATTATTCAGTTATTATATAATTAGAGGTAAGTATATAAAATTTAGTAGTTTTAAGCATCGACAGAACGATACATGCAGTACGGAAATTGATAGGAACTGTTTTGTACCACAAATCTCCTTCAGAGCACCGCTGTCATGACCAAGTCAGGATTTGCATTAAAATGTTCTTTAATTATATTGTCAGGATATCATCATTGTCTTTCTGATAATAATCCTTTGGCTTTGACTTTTCAGAACTTTCATAATTTCTTAGATGTATGGCAAGCCTCGCGGATAATCTTTGGCTTGACCGATGAGTTTTCAGAATAGAGTTCCAAATAACTGGCGGTGGTAAATTTGTTTTTCTATTACATTTAATATAACATTCTAACACATCGAATTTTTTTCACCGATATATATCACGGTCATTTTTAAAAGTTACAATTAATAAAAAACTATCACTAACAATACAAAAAGTGAAATCAAATGTTTATATGATATATGTTTTGCAGAGTTGTCAGTAAAATGACTTTGGACAATTCAGCAACAAATGTTGCGGCATTGAATTGGTAAATGAATACCCTATAACTTTCTCCACATAACCCAGTTTCTATCTCTTATAGTTTCCAAGATGCCCATACAAACAAAAATCTTTTTTGGCTTTTTCGCAACTGAATAAAAATATTTAACTTTCAATTAATTGCAAATATTCAATAAAATTACATATCTCAACATGTAGACTAGTCTGTCTACGGAATGTTTCGATACATATATAAACAATATTTTTTACATTGACACGTATGTGTCTATAAAAACTTAAGGTAAATGATATAATTTATTATGCTTGCTTAAATAATATTGTTTATATATGTATTGAAACATTCCGTAGACAGACTAGTCTACAGGTTGAGATATGTAATTTTATTAAATATTTGCTTCAATTAATTTAAAGCTAAATTTATTCAGTTGCGAAAAAGCCAAAAAAGATTTTTGTTTGTCAATCTAAACGCAACAAATAATGTGAACACATTTAAAAATACCCATACATGTATACCCAATTTGGGCCACACTGTATATTTCGAATATTTCATATTCCCAAAAGATATCGACGAATAGTTTATTGGAATGTGGGACAAACCGTTTGAAATAGGAACTATTCCGATAGTATCGGGACGTCTAGGAACCCCATTTGATGGTACAAGCGTTTGGAACAAGTTGCTTCATATCATTTTTGGTCGTCGATTTTAATTAACTACCGATACTTTTTAAATTGGAAAAAGATTTATTACCATTGGCGACAGATACAGGTTATATCACCAGTAACGATGTGGTATTTGGGTAAATTGTTCACATATTATGAACTGAAGAAATTTTTGAGCTGCATTGTTGTCTTTGACTAAAGGTTGAATTTGTGAGATTTCTTCATAGAGATAAGTTGTATCGATTTGTTTGTTTTCTTGTTTGTTTTTTTTTAATTTATTGCATAACTCTGTGAGCTCATTTTCTCTTTGGCTTTCGTTCTACTTATATAAAAAATTTAAAATATTACGTTCTTGTAATAGAATGAGTCGTTCATCCATTTGATCCAAAATGGAGAAGAAAACATTCACTTTAAGCAAGATATCTGCAACCAGTATCATCATCTTTGTTGTCATCATTAAAATGACGTTAGTTTTGACGTCTAATATGTTAGCTATTCTTTTGGCTTTAATAAGAACATCATTGAATTCGGCATCAGCAGAAAAAATCGGTAAATATTCTTTACCCAGAACATCCCTCGTTATGACTTTTTTCCATTTGTTAGGAATAGTAAAGTGTGACCCAATTTAGTTCAGTACGTAGTCACAGTATATATCAGTTACATCTCTCATTTTTCATTGGGCGCCATTTTGTTCCATCATATTGGATTCCTACCAATATTTTACCAGTTTCTTTCTACCTATGCCACACTTGATTTTTGGGCATCATTTAAAATAAATTCAATAAGTAGTTTTTACATTGACACATACCGCCATTTTGCTACGTCATGTTGAATGGGTCCGCAGATATTTCCTATCCCCATGTAATACACCACTGTAAGAACAAGAAAATCGTTAACGAAAACCATGATATAGAAACCTAATATCTGGAAAATATCAAAATATCTGCGAACTAATCGAGTAGGTAAAGACTGATAATATGACTTTGATGCAGGATTTAAAGTTATATATGTGTCCTGAGAATGCAATAATAAAGTTGAGAAACGTAGATTATTTTAACCAATTTGATAGATTATTAGAAATTAATTTTTTTTACTGGATCCGAACCCCAAATAATACACCATTATAACATAACTACAAGAGGATTGTTAACTAAAACCATTAACCAGCAATATAATATCTAGGAAATATATGCAGACCAACGGAGTAGGAAAAGACTGATATTATGGATTTCATGTAGGATATATACATATATATATATATATATATATATATATATATATATATATATATATATATATGTCTTAAGGATGCAACAATTAAGTTGCGAAACGTAATTAGTATTTAAGCTATATCGCGAACTGACAGACAGACCGACAGACGGACCGACGGAATTGATAAAACATGTTTTCTGGTATCTAGAAACGTAAAGATATGTGAAGCCTGGGAGGGTGATTTTTTCACAATTACAAAAATTTTATTTGGCCGCAACATCGTTTTACTAGTTGAGCTCTATACCACAATTAGTTATAGCACAATTTAAACTCAATCCATTTTGGATTCGTATCAAAATTTTTGCAAGTTGATTCCAACATAATACTTGTTTATGCAAAATTTGAAATAAATTGGATAAGTAGGTTTTTCATAATATTTTTTTAAGATTTCATTAGGCCGCCATTTTGTTTTGCATTCTGGATTTTTACCAAAATATTATTAGATCATCTCCATACGACTCTTAATTCTTCGTCAAAATTTGAAGTCAATCGGGTTAGTTTTTAAGTTATGCCGCGAACAGACGGGCCGACGGAACTGATAAAACATATTTGTTGTCATCTAGGGACGCTAAAACGTGAAGATTTGTAAAACCTAAGAAGGTGATTTTTTCACGATTACGAACAGTTTATTTGCCGCAATTTTGTTCCGTCATCTTGAATTAGTACCAGAATTTTACTAGTTGACCCCTATACCACAGTTAGCTAGGGCACACAGTTTGAAATCAATCCATTAAGTAGTTTTTGAGGCTGAATTTTTAAATATTTTATTAAGCCCCCATATTGTTCCGCTATACTGGATTCGTACCAAAATTTTACCAGTTGATTTCAACATAATACTTTGATGTTTACGCAAAATTGTGATAAATTGGATAAGTAGTTTTTTAATAATGTTTTTTACCATTTCACTAGGCCGCCATTTTGGATATTTACTGGGTCATCTCCATATGACCCTTAATTTTTGATAAAAATTTGAAGTCCATCGGGTAAGTAGTCTTTAAGCTATGCCGCGAACTGACAGACAGACAGATCGACAGACGGTCCGACGGAATTGATAAAACATATTTTTTCGCATCTAGGGACGCTAAAACGTAAAGATTTCTGAAACCTGAGAGGATGATTTTTTCAAATTTATAAATATTTTATTTGGCCGCCATTATTTTACTATACGTACCACTATTTTACTATTTCATCCTTATAACACCAAGAGTTATGGCACACAATTTGAAATGAATAATAAAAATGGTACTAATTGGTTCCAACAATTAGTACCATGATCAACATAGTATTTGATGTTTTTGCAAAATTTGATATAAATAGGATGAGTAGTTTATTAATAATAATTTTTTAACATTTCACTTGGCTGCCATTCTGTTTCGCCATATTGGATTTTTACCAAGATGTTACCAGGTCATCACCATATTACCTTTAATTTTTGACCAAAATTTGAAGTCAATGGGGTAAGTACAGACAGACAAACCAGCAGACAGATTATAAATATTTTATTTGGCCATTCCGTACCAAAAAATTACTTCCATTTAACTTTGCTTCCTAATTTTGCACAAAATAAGAAAGGAAAATAATAAAGGACAAAATTTATTTTTTGTCGACTACGTAAATGTTATGAAAAATAAATAATAATAGTATATTAAAAACCTAAAAAATTCAAATAAATTACGATTTATAAGATTTATATATTGATAATACCAAATAATTTATTACCTTTGTATTAAATTATTATAAACTTAACATACATAAATCTATTTTAGTTCCGCACCTCCTCATATTGTAAAACATAAAAGTTAGTTGAGTTACTAATCTGAGTTTTAAAATTTTTATAAATGGACCAAAACTGGTGCCTCTCGAATCTTGTAGAATTCTCGACTTAATCCTAGATACTAAACTTAGGTTTTCAAAACACGTATCCTCTCTAATTAAGAAAACGTATGACTGAAACTCTTATACATGCACACAGATATCTTGGTCTCTGATACCAAATTAAGACTTTCGGATTCACCGATACTCTAACATTTAAATTATTCTAACGTTGTTTTTTGGCCTGCCTTATACCAACACGATCGTGATAGCTTACAAAAATTGCAAGATGCTTGTGCTAAGTTATGTTTTAATGTACGCAAATTTGATCGAACTGTAAAAGAGCGGTTCGAGCTTCATATGGCGTTTCTAATTTACAAAATTAGTAACCAAGAATTGCCTAAATATCTTTTTAGCAAGCTCCAAACTCATTCAGATCTACACTGTGTCCAAACGCGACATGGTGAATTATAGTTATATTGTAGTTAACTTATTCAACTCCCTCCCCTCCCAGGTTAAGTCCTCAAATAGTAACACCTTTCGTAAAAAAGATAAGACATATATTCTATTCAAACGAGTTCAGTACTAAGGATCATTTCTATACTCTGTTGTTAATTATTCTTACCTTTTTTTTAACCCCTTAGTTTCACTTTTTACTTTTAACTCTCCTCAATATATCTTTTTTTAATATTTTGGTCTTTAAGTTGTAATTATTATATTAAACCATTAAATTTGTGTTTGTTTTTTTCTCTTTAGGATATTACTTTAAAAATGTAGGTATATAGTTTAGTATAGTATATTTACATATTACTGCAATAGTATTATGTACTCATGATCAGCAGTTGTTAAATACCGTCACCTATCTTTATATATTATTTTGTAATTATGTTTGTAAACTTAAAAAATAAATACATTTATTATTATTATTATTAAGTTAACTAAGTTACGTTAGATTTGCTTTAGTTTTAAGGGCAGTTCTTGAAAATTATACGTTGGATGTTGCGAACGGGAAACTGTACGAGGGAAGTTGTTGGTAAAGGCGAATTTACCGCCCTTTAAACACGCATTTTTTGAGCCTAGTTCTGTTTCAATGTTACAGTATTATCATTTTTATTCGATGTTCATCTGAATAAGTCGGAATATTCACGCCTGAATACTTGTATTCCTTACCTATTTACATTCTGTAGTGCTTTTTGGATTATTCCTGTAGACTCTACTTTTTAAATATCCCGAAATAAAGAAGTGTCAAGGACTTATATCGCATGATCTCGGCGGCCAGCTCATGTCGCAATCGCCTAAGGTGACAACGCCGTGAAATTTTCTGCGTAATAAAATTATTGTATGATTGTTGAAACCGTCTCGTTGAAATCAGAGTTCTTTGACGTTAATATTTTCAAATAGTTCCATAAAAAAAATCTGTAATCACTAATCTTGCATATATAGCGAAATAAATTTTACTTAATGGTATTGTCCGCATTGTTTCCAAAAATGTGGCTGTCAATTATGGCATAGAATTGCAAAGCATTCTACAATCATCAGATGCAGCAGTTATGTTTGTTTACATAGCCCACCAACCAAAAAGATTAAAATCCTCTTCATCACTAAAAATATTTTTTGTGATAATACAGAAAATCCTGTATTCAGAGTATAATCTGTCTGTGGTAGTTCGTAGGAGCCAACTGCAGCGATGGATAATCAATCGACATTTCTTCGTTACACTTTGACGAACGCGGGCAATATTCTGCTCAGAGCGATCTCTTCGGATGTTGAGACTTTAGCGTCAGTTACCGGTCTTGCTAAAAATAGAGTAAGATCTAGAATGAGTGTGCATGTGAAACGCCTACAGTTAGAATTGAACCAAATCAGCAGTGATTCTTCCATTTCCGCATATGTTTTGCAAATACATTATCTTAGGTTCTTTTGCTGTACCCTGTATAATAAAAGTCAATCAGTTTTGTCGTTTTTATTATGTAAGTCACTGGTCATAACACTTAAGGACGCGTTATCTAACTTGTATATTTAAGTATAATTTGCATAGTATGTTTTTCATTTGATTAAATATGTTTTTGGCTTTTTTGCCTCTGATGAACTCATGTTTTGCCGGTGGATTGTCTTAGGTTTTTTAACTACTTCGTCCGTAGCCTTCCAGTTCATCTCATTCCCTATACGTTACACTGTATAATAAGTTTCTATTAGTCTTATTTGTCGTTTCTATCGTGACCAAACTGAATCTGAGTCATTTTTCTCTTTTTATCTTTAGCAACTTTGTTCCCCGTTCTATTCTATTCAGAACTTTCTTCGACAGCACCACATTATTTTTTCGCTAACATTTTCCGTCAGGGTTCATGCTCCAACACCACATATACACTTAAGTGAGCGTAGTCTAACCGGTATATTTAGGTGCAGTTTTCATATAATGACTTTCATTTGATTAAATATGTTTTTGGCTTTCCCAGTGGTCCCAGCCTTCATTTAATGTTCATCCCAAGTATTGAATTAGGTCACTGCTTTGGTTCGCATGCCATAATTTTCATTAACTAGAGGTGTAGAGTGGATTAGTCGTTGTAATCCTTCTCTGCTCACCGCAAGCAGGGTATCATGAGCATACATTAAAATATTCATAGTTCTCCCTTTGATTATGACTCGATCTAAAGCTTCTCTAACTACATATTCTGAGTGTATATTGATCTAAATAATATTATTATTCATTGCAAATAAAAAAACCTTTTTGTGCTTTTCTGTTCTTTTCCTACCATATTGCATTACTAATAAGTTTTCCAGTTAGCATTATTTTTGAAAAAATTTGAAAAAAAAACGTATTTTTCTTGACGTTCGCTAATTCTAGAATCAAATAAATTACAAAACTTAGAATATCATAATTTGTTTCGAGTTAAAGGTGACTCTCTTCCTTAAGGATTATAAAAGAAATGATGCAATGACTGATTTTTAAGGAAACTGACAACTGATTACTATTCAGATTTTTTCTTTTCTTGCAGGAATAATTTTAAATTATTGGTAATTTTTTCCAAAAACATCAGATGAATTTTCAAGTAGACGATTTTTTCATAGTAAATGACCCCCTTGTGTGGTCCGTCCTCGCGCGACTGAAGGCTTAATTGCTTAATTTCATGGGAAGGATGCCAAATCTCAGTCTCGCGTTCTCCGTAATACCAAAAAACGCCACATTATATAAACAAAAGACCTGTCTCAATGAAGACCACCTGCCTCCCGAATATTTCGCCGTTATTATATAGGCCACTAGAACTAAATTGATTTCTTGGTGGTCCGAGGGACGTCCATAGAAAACTAGACCACCTCGAGTGCTCTTCATTGATATTTTGATTGTATGGTAGCTCTTGAATGCTGTGTACTAATTATACTGATTATTCGCAAATGATGGACTAAATTTTATAATAGCCCAAACGCATCTAAAGCAGTGTTCGAATGGAGCGAAAAATATACTAATTTCTGTTAAGTGAATTTTCTGTAGTGTTTAATTATGTTGTTTTTACAAAGCGTTTTAAAATTTTGTACTATACGATTTTGTAGCGAAAATAAAACAAAATATCGATAGGAGTCTCCGTGATGAGGAAATTGGTCAGCTTTAGACCTGAAAGTGAGAAATCTAAATTATTTATCTAGATTAAAAAGTAATAAAACAATAGTAGTATGTTAAACCCACAACCCCAACAGAAATATTAACATTAATAATTAATCTAAACTATCTTATAATATATTAACATTTAAATAAAATGTACTGTAAAATATACGATTGAGACCACGTCGAAATTCTAAAGAAACTATAGTGTAAAAGCACACCTTCCATAGCAAACGAAATCCTTTTAGTAGCATTATATTAGGGTATTACTTTTAAAGCTTCAAAGAGACAGACACACAAACAATTCATAATAATAATCCAATAACAACTAACTTAGTTCGGTAAAACTCAAATTCCACAACTAGTAAAATTGACACAATAATTGAACCCACGAAACTCCTAATAATCCCCTCTAAACATAATAATTTTACATCTTTTCCAATATTCCCCACCGACCCCTTAAAAGCAAAATCAATAAAAATTATTGAATCCAAAACCTAACCATAGAAAAATCATAATGAATGATATTTTTTGGGGATATTACCGATACTATTACATCCCTCGTAAAGGGGAAGTATTATAATCAAGAAAAAATCGGAGATTATTATACTTTTCAGGGTTCCTAGATGCCTGAAAACATGTTTTTTTTTTCAAGTCGCGGCTTAGCTAAAAAATCACTTTATCGATTCATCATCGATCAGAACTCAGGCCTGGATTAAAACCCCTTTACCTAGGCTATAGCACAAAGCTACAAAGCTTTTTTTTAGTAAAATGTTATTTAAAAGTTGTCAACCTCGCCTAGACAAGGAGCCCCTTAACACTTATTAGTCCCAGGCCTCGTAAGTAATTAACCAGGCCCTGGTAAAATTCTGGTAAAACAACAAGAATAATTTGAAGATGAACTCGAAATACTTTGATAGAAATCCAATATGGCGTCCAAGTGAAATGTTAAAAAATGTTACTGAAAAGCTACCTATCCAATTTTTCTCAAATTTTACACAAAAGTCAGGTATTAGGTAAATTCAAGATGTGGAATAAAATGGCGGTCTAATAAAATATTTCAAAATAAAGCCTAAAAAATACTTGGTAGATTAATTTTAAATTTTATGCAAGAAATAATTGTGGTATAATAGAATACAATTTTGCCACAAATTCAAGTGAAGGAACAAAATGATTGTAATCCTGAAAAAAAAACCGAGTTTTACATATATCTGTATTATACAATCATAGATGCCAAAAAATAGTTAATAAAAGGAAAGATTTAGAATAACGGAAGTTAGGTAAATCTACCGATTTTTTTAAATATATTTGAAATGTCAATAAAGAGTACAGCGTATTACATAAACATAATTTATTTCCTTTAAGTAAAGGCGGTGGAGGTTTGTCAACGTCGTATTCCGTCTCAGCAGAAATTATCCGACGTAACCCAGTCTGTGTGTTATTATTTTGTGCAGGCCGGCTTTTCGAGTTGATTTATGTAAACTTCTACATTTCATTTGTTTTTTAGTGGTTTTTATTTAAATAGTGATGTAAATAGACAGTGTAGCATTATGCTTTCTATGTGTTGTGTGCCTTTTTTCAAAGGAAACTATTCTAAAGACACTAAAGCCGGAGTTTTCGGTTTCCTCGGGATGAAGAATTACGCCGAAAATTGTTAAATGCTATCCTCCGTGACAATTTTGTACCATCTGATAATAACCGTGTGCGCGGTTACAGTTAAATTAAGTTTGCCACGGTCAAAGGAAACCAGCGTACCTACTAAATTTCCGAACTGTCCTAAATGGTTTTTTATTAATGACTATATTTAAAGTAGAGCATTCCCCGGGCCCTACTATGATTTGGACTTTTGTAATAAATAACAACTTGCAAACTATGACATATCTGTAGGGACAATCCACAAGCATAGAAGTAGATTCACTGAAGACTATTTTTAACAAGTAATCTGGATTAACGGATAAGAAATTTATTTAATACACTTGATAATTCAATGACAACTCACTCATTAAACACCGATCATGACAGTGTAAATCCCGAACATGATAATATAAATCCCGTATATTACAGTAATTATAGCAAGGATGCTTTAAGGCTTAAAAAAGTACTGACTTTTATGTCAGTGAAATGTTTTTTCTCAAAAATCGTTTTACTTTGATCTTTAAATATCTCTTAAAATAAGAACATTTCATTTATTTTGAAGGATGTAGTATACATTCTGTAGAAATGGGTGTTAATATCTTACTTAGTAGTATTTCAAATACACTTATAAAAATTACTGTGGCAAGCAAATGATCGGATGGGTAAACCCTCAGGTAAGAGAAAACTTTATTAAATGTTTATTTAAAGTGATGCGGTAATTAATACTTAAGTACTTATAGTTTTGTTTCTACTTGCATGTAATGTTACACTACTTACGACATAATTATGTTTTTATATTTTGCATTGGCAGAATACTTGTACTTGTAGATTATAGAATAGGCACCAATCTGTTTTCTAAATAAAATAAATGAATAAATAGATGCATAATAAAACATATATACCTAACATATCTAAAATCCTAGAATGAATTTCGTAACATATTTCTCAATATTATAATTTATTGGGTTAATTAAGTTTTGCTGTCTGATGATGTTTAAAAATATATTTACGTCAGTGTATTTTTACTGACATTTTTACCATGCCTTTGAGGTACTATACACTTATACTATAACCAATAAGCTTGGTAATGAATAAACCAAAAATATTTAAATCTTAATAAGTAGGATACCTAGACCATAAACTTTTTGTAACTATAAATTTAGAACTTGTTTTAAAACTTTAGTTTATACTGTTTCCACTTGAAAATAAAATAAATATTCGCATACATTAATTATTTACCTGCATTTACATTCTTATATATGGCTGTTTTTCATCTCAATATCTCTCTATACGTTCATTGGTGTCTTGAAAAGTGAATTACCTCTTAATTATTGTTTTATTTGTTTCTTATAATCAATTCTAAAGTAAAAATCTTGCTTAAAAACACTAATAGTGTATGCCGCGTTTGCGCATACCTTCACATACGACCGATGACGTTACGTCCAAGCACTCTGTCCTTGTGTTCTAGGAGTTTTTGGTTATGTATGTTCACAGAAGAGTGCCTCAGAGTTAAGATCGGTATTCATTCACCTGTGATTTTTTTTGACATAACACGAAGGCCTGAGGCCTAAGAATAATGGACTCTTGCATTAATACGTGGTTACTTTTTTTAATGACTATTAGAGCAGTGATGTTAGATTTGGGGAATTGTCCCCTAGGGAGAATTCACAATAATTACTGCGCCTAGGAAAATAAAGAACTGCTAGAGATTTTTTCCCTCCTATGCAAAATTCCTACTTATTCGGAAAATATTCATGGATTTGTGAAATGTGCCTCAACAGAGTATTACTAACATTCGTTTCGTATTGTTTTCTCCCATTCGAATTTTGTTACGTATTTATTTATGTGTGAAAGTTAGTTTTTTGATGATAACATAGGTAAAAACAAAGAACTCAATAAACTGGACGAGGGCTACCTCGATGTTATAGGATTTTGATCAGAAGATCTCTAAATACTAATGTGTTAATAATTTCTTTTGTACTAAGTGATGGTAAAAAATTGCTTTCAAGTATCTATTAGAATTCCTTGATTTCTTAATTCGCCGTATTTTAGACAAGTAAGTTTAGAAACAACCCTCAGTATCTCGAAAATGTACCGTTTTATCAAAACATGTTTCAAATAAAGTTTATAAATCTTTTTCATGCCTGTCTCAAAATAATAGTTTTAAATATACAGAATGCATCACAAAAATGATAAAGACAAAAGTTAATTTTTTTTTTAATAATGGGATAGTATACTTCTTAATGTGTTTTCTACTTCTACACAAAATTATAGCCTAACTTTACGTAATATCTGGTATACCTAGATCCATTGAAAGATATAACATAATTTTTATTAACACAACAAATACCTGTAAATAGCAAATATAAAATTTAAAGTACTTTAACAATTAAACTTAACTAAACTTATTTAATTAAAATTTGAAAATGACCCCCTTGAACGGTTTGACAATGTCCCAAATTGTAATAAAAGGCATTTGTTACATTTTGAAGCACATCCACAGTCAAAAGTTGACATTCTGTCCTATATCTGTCTTTCACCATATCAATATTTGTTTAAAAATTTGATTTTTCAAATGCCCACAGAAAAAGTTATCAAGGGGCGTGAGATCAGGGCTTCCGACTGTCCATTCAATTTCACCCCCTCGGCCGATCCACCAATTTGGAGAAGTAGTGTCCAAGTCTCTTCTTGCGTTTAAGTCAAAATGTGGGCGGGGCGCCGTCCTGTTGGACAGTGTTGGAACCATGCCGACTGAATATTGACCAGTCTTCTTAGTGTAAAGTTAAGTAAATATTACCTAACATTTTGTGACATCAGCAGATATTTCTCGGGATTTAAATTACCATCATTAAAAAACGAACCTATTATTTCAATATGAATTATACCTGGCTAAACATTGATTTGTTTAGGATACTGTGTGTGTTTCACGCATACATTGAGGGTTTTCATCAGCCCAATATCGGCAATTAGGTCGGTTAACTGTGCCGTTTAGTATAAAAATTGTTTCGTCGGGAAAGATAATGTTATTAAAAAAAATTCGAATTCATCATAATTTCACAAAATGCCATCTGGCGATCTAAATCATGTTCAAATAGGAAATCATTATTTTTGGCATTAGACCGTATCGGAAGGAACCATCCCCTTTCCTTTGCACAAGAACATCTAGAAAAGGAATCGTGCGTTCTGATTCAATTTCCATTGCAAATTTTATATTAGGATGTTGTTGATTCAGATTAGCAAGAAACACGGGCAGGGTTTCTCGATCATGCAGCTATATTTCAAAAGTGTCGTCTTGTCTGAACCGCGATTTTGGCTTTAATGGAGATGACTCCAAGGCTTCCTCCTTAAAGGCTTCCTTGAAGATATTGGCTACCACTAGTGACGGCGGAAATCCCATGGCTGCTCTTGAGGTCTGTTCATAAAAAGATTCTTGAAAAACTATGTTGACGTGAGATATCAATCAAACCAGATTTAAAACTGAGTTGTCAATAGTATTATGGTGAAATAAGTCTGATATTATAGAAATTGAATAATTTGTAGGCATATTTGTATATAGCCATTCTACATCGAAACTGACTAAGATATGTTTTGGATATTATGGATTGTTTTTAGTTTCTCTACAAAATTCATAGAGTTTCTAATATATAAATGTGTTTTTCCTGTAAAATTATTAAGAATTGAATTTGTGTAGCACCCTTTAGATCGTTCAATGTAGAGGATTATAGTGGAAAGAGTGCAGGCAAATAAAACCACTATGGTAATTTATATCCCAACGTTTAGTTACCACTTTCTCAAGGGCCTATAATAAAGAAAAAGAAGAAGACACATTACATTTGGTCGTACTATGATAAACCTATCTAATTTGAAATGTCAGAAATTGTACTTAACCCTATTTAAAAACGACGAGCAACAATAAAACGAACACATTAAGACAAGAATAAATAACAATGTTTCACTTACCAATACCTCACGCGGTTTGGATGCCTTTATAAATCATTTTAGTGTATGTAAATTTATAAAGCTTCATGAGGTGACTGCAAAATCTTAGCAAAAACACGTTTTTTACGTTTTTAGTTATTGTTATGAACAATGTTTTATTTCCGACTGATATAGGAAACGATATGAAGTTAGATATTAAAGAATTAGGGGCTTATCGCAAATAGCAGAACTACTTCAAGACCGCGCAGTATGGCGTATACAAAGTCAACGAATAAATAAATCAAACCTTTACCTTTAAAACAGAATGAAATTCGAATTCCCACCATAATTAAGGATATTGAATATTGCATTTCTACGCTTTATTTGGATGAAAATACACAATATGTTTTAAGGGCTGGTACGACAAATATTATTAGTAATTTTTATAATACTAGTTTTAACAACAAACACATTGAACCCATTAAAGAGTACTAGCACACCAAGAAATATTTAAAAGAAAACCAAGAGTTGATTGTTATGAGGTCGGACAAGGGTAACTCTACAGTGCTAATGTGAAAAGATCAGTATATGGATGCAATGAAACTTATGTTATCAGGTCAAGAAACATATAATGAAATTCCCAAAGATCCAATGAATAAATTTCAAAATCAAGGTAATCTTCTAGTTGATGAACTGAAAGAGAGTGATATCATATTGGAAACAGATGCCAAGAAATTAAAAAAACACAATTCTGTACCTGCTCGTATATATGGAATGAGAAAACCACACAAGCCTGGTGTGAAATTGCGCCCGATTGTTAGTTGTGTAAATTCACCAAGTTACAACATAGCCGTCTTAATCCACAACACATTATCTCTGGTGACTTCAACTTTTAAGTTCAACTTAAAAAATTCCTATGAGTTTGTATCCTTTTCAAAAACAATGACTCTACCTCAAGATTATGTACTGATTTCACTAGACGTTATATCATTATTTACTAATATTCCTAACCAATTAGTGTGCAATATTATTAATAAAAAATGGCCTTATATTCGGGCTTATACAGAAATACCAAAGTCCTTGTTTATGAGAATGTTGCCTTTCTGTGTTCAGTCAAGTTATTTTAATTCAGAGGTTCCAGCAACTGGAAATTGCAAAGATCGTTATCAGACAAGGAGGTCTAAAACGGTCAGCTGCGAAAAAAATAGTTTAGAAATATTAGGGCATTTTGTAGCAGATTCAAATTTATCGTTACGCAAAGTTGCAAATCGGTAAGATGCTGGTTTCGTATCTCTCAAGACTGTTCTTAAACGTAACAATTTTCATCCCTATAAAATTACATTCAAGAACTATTTGAAGATGATTTTGATCGCCGGATGGAATTGTGGAAAATTATGGTGAATAAATGGGAAGAAAATCGATTTTTTTAAATAACATCATTTTCTCCGACGAATCTACTTTTATGCTAACCGATACATTTAACCGACATAATTGCCGATATTGGGCTGATGAAAACCCTTATTGAATGCGTGAGACATATATCCTAAAAAATCAATATTTGGGCAGGTATAATGCATAATGAAATAATAGGTCCGTTTTTTATTGATGGTAATTTAAATTCGGAGAAATATCTGCTGATGTTAGAAAATTCAATATCACCTGACATTACAG
Source organism: Kuschelorhynchus macadamiae (assembly GCA_030620095.1). NCBI lineage: Eukaryota > Metazoa > Arthropoda > Insecta > Coleoptera > Curculionidae > Kuschelorhynchus > Kuschelorhynchus macadamiae. The sequence goes on along the minus strand of JAUTXW010003543.1, from coordinate 95,204 downwards.
TAAGAAGACGTGCCAATATTCAGTCGACATAGTTTCAACAGGACGGCGCCGCTATACATTTTGGCTTAAACGTAAGATACTTCTACACTACTTTTCCAAATCGGTCGATCGGCTGAAGGAGTGAACTTGAATGGCCAATCAGCAGTCCTGACATCACGCTCCTTGACAACTAGACCATATTGAGATACTGAAAGACAGACTTAGGATAGAATATCAACTTATAACTGTGGATATGCTTCAAAATGCAACAAACGTATTTTATTACAATTTGGGACATTGTCAAAATCGTTCAAGGAGGTCATTTTCAAAATTTTAGTTAAGCTTAATTGTTAAAGTATCTTAAATTTTGTATTTGTTATTTACAGGAATTTGTTGTGTTTGTTTTTGAAAATACTGTATATAAAAATATTTTCTTATTCGTGGGTTAGAAGAAGGCTCAAACAAAACAGACTGATTAATTCCTGTGCGACGTTTCGTATCTTTATTGATACTTATTCAAGCACTGGAAACAGAACACAGCGTAAAAATTGAAAAACAATAAATTAACATTAAAAATATACCTGAATTGTTAGTGTCGTTGTGTCCGCACTTTGCCCATAATTCCCAGATGTGACGTGAAGGAAAATATTTCACAACAAAAACACACACACACGAGAAACATTTCTGTAATCAAAACGTAATAAGGCTACGTGTGGATAATAAAGTACTGATTTGTGCGTGTTCCGTTGGAAAAGAGACCCAATTGGTTTTACGGTGATATTAAGAGTTCCAACTAGATGTTATTAAATTAGACTGTCCTGAATTTTTTGCGAGCAAAGTTCAGGCACAATTACACTTTTATTTGTATAGTACAAAAGAAAACATTAAAACTAAAAGGAAATGTTTGTATACTCATTGAATAGTTACAAGTGTAGTTAATAGTTAAAACAAAACAAAAGCAAACAAAACTTGAAGTTTAGTTATTTAAATATACAACTATTAAAACGAAGTACAGAAAAACTACGAACATAAAAAACAAATAATATTATATGATGTTTTGCTACTATTTATTCCCCTTTTTTTATATATAGGAATTATAGATACATGTTATTAATGCCCTATTACCTATTTTTTGTGTTTTTCTTTCCATTTTTTTAAAATGTTTGTATATATTGCACTAAGCCCTTGTGAATCAGTCGTGAGGTTTATGGTGTCTAATAAATTAATGTGAATCATTTCACTGATGTTTCGTTTATACCAGTTTGTCTCTCTATCCATAATTTTAACATGATTAAATAAGAAGCAATGGCCTGTCTCAAAATGATGAGTTTACCAAGCAGTTTTATCCTTCTTGATGTAGTTATGATTACGACAATCGTACTGATGTTGATATATTCTATTACTCAAATATTGTTTTGTTTGGCCGACATAAAATTTGCCACAAGAACACGGAATATTGTAAATGAGATTTTTCTATGGGTGTTGTGTCTTTAATTTTAGAAAATAAGGTAGTAGTGGATTTTATATTATAAAAGGGTAATTTAGAAATTCCTTGATCAAAACATTGATTTATTTTTTGTGACAAGCCACTGATGAAAGGAAATGTATAATATTTAGTATCTGATTTGTTATTTTGTGTTGTTACAACTGTTTTCATTTTATTTTCGAACCGATTAATACACTGGTTTATGAACCCGATCGGATAGTTATTCTCTCTCAAAACCTTAATCTTTTTAATATTTGTGCCAAAAAAATTAGGGTGACTAAGATTTTTAGTTCTATTGAGCAATCCACTGACAGTTCCAATTTTTTGAGAGATTGGGTTATTGGAATAAAAGTTGAGTATTCTTCCTGAACTTGTTGACTTGGTATACCAGTTGGTCATTACCTCACCTATATTACTTCTTATCACTTCGGTGTCAAGAAATGATAGTCTTTTGTCAACATCCTTGTCAATTGTAAGTTGTATTTTTGGGTGATAACTATTAAAACAATGAAGGATGGTACTATAATGTTTTATTGGTATAGCTGTTATGGAATCATCAACGTACAGATAAAAAAACAGCACGATAAATGGCAACTTGTCCAAAACGGTTGTCACTAAATCGTTCATTAAAATATTGGCCAATGTAGGACTCAATGGATTGCCCATGGCACTACCATCAAGGTGGATGTAAAAAACGTGTTTGAAAGTAGAATAACTGGATTCAAAACAATATGCTATCATATTAATAAAAAGGTTCTTAGGAATGTCAGTGTATGCTGAGATAAATTTCCAGTTTTTTATTATAATATTAATGATTAATTGTTTAGGAATGTTCGTGAACAAAGAAACCACGTCCAGTGATACCAACTGGTAGTCCGAGGGTATTATTATGTTTTTTGTATACTCAACAAAATCAAAAGAATATTTCACATTAAAATAATACGTAGATATTATTGGACTAAGAACAGAATGTAGGAAGATGGCAAGACTATAGCAAGGTGTATTAATGCAACTCACGATGGGTCTTAACCTAAAGTCTTGCTTATGTGTCTTTCTTAAACCATATATTCTCGGTGGAGTGGAGTTGTGAGTCTTCATATTTCTTTCTTGGATTTCTGTTAGACAATGGTTTTCTCAACATGTTTCGTTCCACAATTAAACAAAAAGTTAAAGTTCTTTGTCCTTATATAGAATCTTTATTTGAACATTGTTGATGACAGTTTGTGACTCATTTTTAGTCACACGTTGCATGATAATTTCAGGAAATCCTGTATTTTGAATGATAATTGGCTTTCTTAAAGGTAATTGCCTCTTATAATGGCTAACTCTTTTTATGCATTTATATATGCTCTTCAATTAAAGAAACAAAATTGGTTTTCAATCGACTCGTTAGCTTACACATTCCGTAGGAAAGAAACGCCGACCAGTACCATATACCGACAATGCCTTTCTTAATCATCTTCTTTTTTGTATTGGCCGTTAGTCCTTTGACGAACTGTTTTCCGGTCTTGCTTTCACCGCACGTAATTTTTATATCTTGGCACGTGAGAACATGAAGCCAGAGAGGATGAAAAAATTTAATTGTTAGAGGAAGTCGATAAGATGCATGAAATTATGTTAATAAATGCGAATACGAATGTTTACGTCATTTAGTAACTTGGAAATTTCGTTTAAAATTTACAGTTTTATAAGCTATTTCTTTCATATTTACTTCTTCATATAACTGCCCATATATTATGTTAATAATATGCTATATGGTCCATACATTTGTCCCAAACTGGTGGAGAATAAGAAAAAGAGTCTGCACTTTTTTGTGTAGTTATATGTAAGTAGTTCATAATTTATTTTTTTAGTATAGTCTTTTCGGATTTAAAAAAAAATGATTTTATGTTTTTAACAATTTATTGATTTATTGAAAAATAAAATAATTTCAAAATAAAATAAGATTTTGCCAACGTAATAAAATATTGGGGAGATGCTCCCTATCCCATTTTTAGTTTTTTAAAAGTTGTATTTCCGAAAACCTGCTATTATTTTTTTACGTCTTAATATTTCTCAAATCTCTAACAATATTTTCCAAGCAACTTTTGGTGAATACGTTTTAGAAAAGATCCGGCTCAGTCCATTTTTTTAATTTGGTGAAATTGAAAATTGAAAATATAAATAATAAATTGAAATATTTACACATCGGGAGAAAGCCTGGCTTAGTTTTAATAAATAAACTTATTATCATTGGCATACAGCGAAGAATCTGCTCAGTCAACGCACAGTTAGATAAAAACATTAAATATCCCTTTAAATAACGAAGTTTGCTATTTTATTATACTTCTTGAAAATACCTTAGAGTAAGAATAAAAATAGAGTTTATTATTTACATATTAGCCACTGCCAAGATTACCTCACAGTATAAGGTCGATCGTACGACGCGACGATGCCAAGCCTAGCCAGGAACACCAATGTTTATACCAATTTATATTACGATGAATATGTTTAAAAATAATGCAATAAAATTTTCATACAAAGAATAGTAATGTTTTTCCAGTATTAGTTTCTCAGCAGTATAAAGAAATTACTTTTATTGCAAAATAGTAAAATACAAGCTAAAATACCCAAAGCCTTAGTTCAGAATGCACCAGTAACGAGAGTTTTAGTTAGATATGGCAACCCCGATCGACAACTCCACGTATTAGACCATCCCATTTTCATTGACAAGGGATCCTTATTGTAAAAAAGTTTAATAGTCTACAGTAAAGATTCAAAAAATATTTTAACCCAGAAATTAATTCAATTAAATTTTCATTAGATACAAAGCTTTTCTTAGCTTCACTACTGCATGTGTTTTAATGTAATATTGTGTAATTATTGATATGGTTCAAATCTTCTAATTATATGTTGCCTTACTTCAAGATGCAGCGTTCTAAAGGTGCGGTGACATTAGAAGAACATCGATTTTTTAAATATTTAATAAATAAGCGGTAATGTGAGTTTGTAAAGAAATGGCCGTTTAAGTTTGGAATTGTATTTTAATCACTAAGTAAACAGCTAGATTTCCTTTTTCAGTGGACTTGTTATGTCTAATGGAAGATACCGTATTCACTTACTTTAGATCACATGACGTATTGACCAATTCGGTTCAGTATAATAGAACGTTTAACTCGTCGGGGGTCATGTGAGAATACTCAGAAGCAAAATGATACAAGAAAGACTCTGAGGTGATTTTTTTCACGATTACAATAGTTTTTCCTATCAGAGAATTAAAATAATTATAGACTATGTCTATACTATATTAAAATACTTGAAGATGATTTCGAAAATCACTAGATTTTGGATGAAATCTGGGGAAATAATAAAGTTTCGGATGATTTCGGGCCTTTTTTTGATTTTCATTTGAGTTGGGCCAATTTTTTACATAAGTGTTGTGAGAAAGAAGGAATTTAAATGGTGATTCTTTGGGTAATTAAAAGTAAAAATTTGTTTGTAAACATGTTCTAAACCGGTTTAAATTTACGATTTAAGATTTAAGATATTCAAAATTTAAAAAAATCTTTTATTTTTTAAATTTAGCTATTAACATGAAATAACAATTTGACAACTGGCTATTCTCTTTTTATGTTATAACGCCCGTTTTTTTTTCTTTCCTCGCAAGAGGAAATTATTCTAGTTGCAAAAAAAAACATGTTTCCTCAGTTCCATCGGTTAGTCTGTAGGTCTGTCCGCGACAAAGCTCAAGAACTGCTTGTCCTATTTACTTCAAGTTTTGGTTAAAAAGTAAAGGTCATATGATGATGACGTGGCAACATTTTGGTAAAAATCCAATATGGCAAAATTTTGCAGGAAAATTAGGCTTGGTATGACCATCAACTGATAAGTTTTACTACAAGTCCAAAATGGCTGCCTAATAAAATGTTATAAAAGTCAGTGCAGAAAACTACTGCATCGATTATGTTCAAATTTTGCTCAAAAATTAAATATTGTATAGGAATGAACTGATAAAAATGTTGAGACAAATTCAAAATTGGGGAACAAAACGGTGGCCTAATTAAATGTTTAAAAATATCTGAAAAAAGTACTTATCGGGTCGATTGATTCATGACATCCCCATTTCGAATATTTATTACTAAAAATGTATGAGTTGCTCATTTAATATCGATTTTTAATCAAATCTGTATAAATTACTATAAATGTCAAAATTCGCTCGCAATCTAAGCATTCCTACTCTCATTTTTTAAATATTTACTAAAAATGTATTATATGTATTCTCAAATACCCCCAGATGCCTACTTTCTTTCAGTCAAATCTATAGAAATGTTAAAATTCCGCTGCCATGTTGGCAATACAATCTTGAGGTTTTAAAATGTTGACAAAAATTCATGATGTGCAGTTTTAAATACCTCTAATTGCCGAATTTTCATCAAATCTGCAAAAATTTTAAAATTAGACTGCTATGTTGGTGCCGCCATTTTTAATTCTCAAATATTGACTAAAATTTCATAACTTTCATTCTTAAATACTTCTAGATACTGATATTTTAGCCGAATCTGTACAAATGACAAAATTCGTTCACTATATTGGCGCCACCATTTTGATTTTTGTTGTGCATTCTTAAATAATCCCCACAAATGTTAAACTCATCCGTCCGACCAGTTCACATCGCAATTTTGAATTTTTAAATGCTGACACTCTTAAATGTTCCTAGGCACCAATTTTCAGTTTAATCTACACAAGTAACAAAATTCGTCGGCCGTATTGGCGCCGCCATTTTGGATTTCTGAACGTTGACTAAAAGAATTCGAATTTTTTTATATCCGAAAATGTATGCATGTCAAATTTGAAAATAATCGGTATTGGAAGTGGAGAAAAATCCATAACAAGATTTGAACCAGACATACAAACATACAGTCAGACGAGTAGGAAGCCAATAAAAGCGCGTTAAAAGCATTGATTTTAGTTTAAAACTCTAACACCCTTATTCACTAAAGATGTTTAAATTTAGACAAGGTCTAACTTGACAGTTACAGGTTTAAGATGACATTTTTAACAACTGAACAAATAATTTTTCTAAATGTCACAATTACAAAATGACAGTGACATAAGGCAAAAAACTGAAAACTAAAATTTAATAATTTATAAATAACTAATTCCCTTTTAAACTTACCAAACTTAATGGTTTGATTTAGATAGTGAAGTAGGGAACGATTATTTCTTTCAAATTTGTAAAAATGCCTATTTGCTTCATTAAGGAATTGGTAAGAATCCTTCCTTTTGTCAATGATAATGAAGCATGGCCCATTTCTTCAGTTTCGTCCATCAAATATTTTAACAGGTCGTCGTTTTGTTTCCCCATATTGAATTCATACCAATATTTGACCAATTTTTTTTTCTGTATCAGACGTAATTTTTATGGAAAATTAAAGTTAATAGAGTTAGTCAATTTTTTAGCTATACCGGAACACACCAAGCGACCGACCGTAATGGAAAATCATGAAGATCTGTAAAAACCCGGAACGATGATTTTTTCACAATTAATGATATTTCCTTAAGCGGGAAGTGAAAACTCGCGCCGCCACTTGCATTCGTCAACAAATGGCCACGGCTTGGACATAGGCTAACCCCACTTCTTATTTTATCGTAAACATTGGTCGATAGAATATGAAAAATAGGGGAACCATGTTGGCGCATGCCCCTAACGTGATTTATGAATGAATTGTTATCTCTACTTTAATTCTTACTCTAAGGAAAACACCTTATTTTCATCTACCTTTAGAATAAGTAAAGTTTTCCCGATCTCCGATTTTTTCCGTATGAATAAAATACCGAATATAAGGCTTAAATCCTTATATTCGGTAATATACGGCAAAGCACACTAAGTTTAAGAACATCAGTACTCTCCGATATTTAATATACACCTATTTTGGAATTTTGTTTGTAAATGTTTGAATATTTATATAAACATATGTAACATTTCCTGACATTTTGACAACCTTACCCGCCAAAGAAAAACTGAGGTATCACGAAAACTGTTTAACCCTTTTTGCTCGGAAAATAGAAAAATTGTGCTATTAGTTCAAGAAAACTAAAACATTGTTCTGACGATTTTGATTGATTGAACGACTGTTCGCAAATGTTTTGGTTCAATAACCTCGGTTCTACAAAATTGTACTAAACATATGGAATTTTTTTTTATTTATCAGAAAACAACATTATTTGAAAACTTAGAAATATATATTCAAGGTGCCTCCAAATTTTTGATAACTAAAAAAAGGCCCTCGCCTTCATACAATCTAAAATAATGTCATCATATTTTCATAAAAGGGCGATTGTGCGTGTTATTTATACCATTACCAGCAAAAGAAAACAAAAATGTACTAAATTTAGTACAATTTTACTAAAAAGGCCAAGGCTGCGTCTGTTTTTAGATATCTCGTAGGTGAGTGGTTACGGAACTATATATCTGTAAAGAAATATTGTGTGTTGTTTTCTTTTTTTATACAGGGTAGTCGAGGAACCGAGACACCCCTTTATCTTTGGAACTATTCCAGAGATAATAGTCTATATTAAGCAGATACAACGTATGTGTTTAATAAATTATATCTATGGTTAGGCAAGAGCCAACAGAAGTTTTTTAAAAGAACTAAGAATATCTAGGATAGTATCACTATCTGAATTAGCCCTATATATTGTTAGAAGCCGACAAAAAAAATCTATATATTCATATTTATATTTAATATTTTTTTAATTAAAGTTCTTCACACACACAGACTATCACTCCTTACTTAACGTGTTTATTCTATTTTTCACATGAAAAAAACTAAAATTAAGTAAATTATATAAGGCGCTACCAGGCTGTTGGTGGGAAGCCGACGCAGAGATCACCCTCCATTTGAAATACATGAAAATTTTCATATTTATTAAAATTTATAAAAACTCCTATCAAAAGCAAGTCTTTTTAATTTTAACATATTATTGTTATCTGATAACATACAAATGTTACTATTACCACCCTCAAGAAGACCTGAATAACCATCTGTCCTTAAGGTATCTCAAAGGTAAATCGAAAAATAACTTTTAAGATGAATACGTGGCAAAGCTACGTTGCTACGGATTTCATTTATTTCGTAGTTTGCTGTTTGGGTCCAATTGGTTTAGTCTAGTTCACAAACTCAAAATGGTGTTAGTTATTGCTCCTGCTAGTAAAGATATGAGTGAGAACTCCAACTCCCGGAACTCTGTTTCTGTTATTTAAAATGTTAATTATTAATAACATAAAGTAATTAATGCTGAAAATAGAGCTCTGTTAGGCGAACGCTAAACCGTTACGTGGGTTTTGTTTAGCAATAATCCGACCGAAATATCAACGGAAAAAACCAGTGAAATAATTCTTTTTCAGTGCTATATTTTTCCTTTTAAGTGTCTAGATGATACCATAATTTTTTTTAAATGAATATTTAATAGCATAATTTTTGTTTGCTTGTTACAGCCGGTTTTGAGGTAAGTATCGTTACGGTTTGGCGCTCGCCGCGCGGAGCTCTCTTTTCAATATTAAATTAAAATTATTAGCAATGGAGATAGAGTTTCAGGACTTTTTAATCGGAAATTTCTTTATCTTTAAGAATCCTTTTTTTTCTCTTAATTTGTTAAAATTTTTAAAATTGTTTAGGTGAGAGTTCGAAACTTTCGCACATTTTTCTAGTTATCATTCCGAGTACTAGCACTAGCAAGAACTAACGCAATTTTGAGTTTGTGAACTAGATCATTTCTACTGAATACGCTTTTAAGGGGTCTGACGTGATGTAAATTATCATACCAAAAGAGCATTATTAGGAGTTTCGTCGCTGTGATGAAATTTTGGTCTTATCGTGGTGGATTAGTTATTATAGAATTATTATTAAGAGTTGATTTTGAGTCAATATCTATATAACTTTAAAACTTAAAATATATCTTAATATAATACTACTAAAATATGTGCAAAGCTTGCAAAGAAGTGTAAATATCAAGTCAACCCTGCAATATGAGGAGCCCCTTTTTCAATCCGAGCTGATTAAACGTGGGCGGCAACCGTTATTCACAGTAATCCCGGTTGTTTGCAATTCGTGTTTGATTTCACAGATAACAAATGAATTAACTTTCATTAACCATAAAAGTTGTTTGCTTTATCAGGTTAACATTTCTAAATAAACAAAGGTTGATTTGTTAAGAATGACTTGTTCTTGACATGAAAAGCGAAATACTAACTTAAGAAGGATCTAAAACACGGACATGTAGATATAAATTTAATCTGGTAGTGTCAAAATCGTAATGTAAAAAATTAACGCTATGACTGCTATCCAAGGATTGCTAATTTGCTTTGCAGATGCAGATAATGCTAAAACGTTACTCAAAAAATAATTTCCACCAAAAATGAAAAAATCGGTGGCTGTGGCTACGAACACCATACCATTAAAATGCGAATTTCTATAAAATAGTTTAATTAACTGTATATTGTCAATCCTAAACTCAAGCTAAGAAGAGTTAATTATTTATTATTAAATGCTAATATAATCTAAAAATTAAGCAATTTGTCCATTTGAGATTATACACCCCGAGATTCATATGAATCCAGGATATAGATGATATAACTTTTAATATATCACAATATGGCCGACATTATGGATGGGCGATATTAGATTTTGCCTGTCGACAGGCGATAGCACATTGCCTATCGATATCTCAATATCGCAGTCCTACCTATCGATATATTTGCGACAAGAGAAAAACTATCGATGTTCTCGGCTACCTATCGGGATTATTGCTCACCTATCTGCAACTATCCATATATCGGTATTTTTTATTTACCTGTTGTTATTCGATATGTCGCTGACCTATTGATAACTATTTATACTTACATCGACAAAACGCCCATCTCTAGCCGGGACTCATATGAATACTGGAACCAGGAACGAAGAAAGGATGAACGAAGTATATGTAAATTTTGCCTGGCTTGTCAAGTAAATCAGGACAGCAGATAAAGAGGGATTTGGGGATTCAAACCCCAAATAGCGAAAATTGAAATAATTAATGTTTTCTTTAATTGTACTGCATGGAACATGGAAAATCTTGTTTTTAAAGAGTTTATTATAACCACCCCACCTTGGTGTAAGATCTAAGACCGTTGAGCAACCTATACAGGGTCGTTGGTAATGAATGCGCCAAAAACCAATCCTAGACTAAACTCGTCAAAATAATGTTATTGAACCAAATATGCCTTAGAAAAATGCCGCTCATTAATGAGATATACGGTGTTAAAGTTTAAATCTCGAAATTGTTATTTTTATATACCTCAAGTTGTTTTTGATATATCGAAATAAAAACTGGTTATTGGGAGTTTTCGGGGATGAGGATTACGACCAAATAGTATTTTTTCATGTAATATGTAGAGGGCGCTAGTTAGACCCTATAAACTCGCTATTTCATGCCATACCTGTCTTGTAAGTGCCGTAGCAATATTTTTGACTGAAAATTGTGATAGAGTGATAATTTCTTAGAGAAAAAAGTATACTGCAATTTATTCGATTAAAGAAACCGTTTTCGAAATATTTGCATTTTAATATTTCACTGTAAGTCAAATTGCAGGATCAAAAACAGTTCGTCAATGGAGTAGACTATGGCTGAAAAATGTATGTAGTCATGAATACTTAACATACATTAGTCATACAAAATTACTTCTAGTAATTAATATGCCTAGGCATAATAAATACTCCAATCGTGAAATGAGAGATATGATTTGGATTTATGCTCAAGTAAACTTTAACACTCGTGTGGCAGCAAGACGTTATTCGCAACAATATCCAAATGAAAGGCAGCCGGATCGATACATTTATCAAATATTATAGGATCGACTAGGTTAAAAAGGGCTCGTCTTCAGAGTCATCTTGGGCGTCCTTAAGCTATATCTGTAGAAAAAGAAGATATTTTAGTGCGAGTAGGTGAAAATCCAGGTATAAGTGTACAAGACATTTGGCAAATGCTACTCATGTGAACAGGGCATCCATTTTACAAGCTTTACTCACTGAAAAACTACACCCATATCATTTCAATCCCGTTCAAAACCTACTACTAAACGATTTATCAGCCAAGCTTCAGTTTTGTAAATTTTTGTTTCATCATCACAATCGGGATCCAACGTTATCAATAGAATCCTTTTCACGGACGAGGCGACCTTAATTGGCGGAATAACCATGTGTGGGAACTGGAAAATTCACACTTAACCAAAGAAAGGCATTTTTAGCAGGAATTTTCTATTAATAATTGTTGATTCTATTATTGTACTTTTTGAGTTGCCCACGAGGCTAACCAGTACTTGCAGTTTCGACAAAATGATTTGCCGAATCTACTTGATGATATTCCTTTAAATTTGCGACAAAACATGTGCTCTATGCACGATGGTGCTCCACTGCATTATTTAGTTGCGGTTCGCAATTTTTTAGATGAATGGTTGCTTCATAAATAATTTGTACCTTGTAACCCGGATCTTACCCTTTGGATTTATTCTTTTGGGGTTAAAATACATATTTACTGTATACACAAGGAATCCGGACACGAGAACAACTATTACAACAAATTCAAGATGCCACCAATGTTATCAGGAATAAACAGAGAACTTTATTCCAAGTAAGCCGCTATTTGGTAAAGGGATTAAGAAAATGTATAGAAATAAATAGTGGACATTTTGCCCAATTGCTGTGACTTTTTCATTATTTATTCATGATAAATTAATTATTCGCTATTAAAGTGTGTTATGTCAGTTTTAGTGTTTAACTATTTTTTGACTTACAATAAAATAATAAAATACAAATATTTAGAAGACGGTTTGTTTAATCGAATTAAATATAGTATACTTTTATTTCTTAGAAATCATCACTCTATCACAACACAGTACCAACAGAAGAGTTTTGGCATGAAATAGCGAGTGTATAGGGAGTAACAAGCTCCCTCTACATCCCCAAAAACTCCAAATTATCTGCTGCTAAAACGAATAATAAAAAACTGAAACAAGCAAAAAAACGTCAAATTCTCATTTCATAATGTCTTGTGAATGTCTGCCTTTCCGCCTTGCACCTCTTGACAAATGAACATCCTGTTAGTGAATTTTTCCCTCACATTATGAAGGATTTATTCTTGCACATACATCGATGATACGATCACGCAGTTCATCCAGAGAATCCAGAGACATTTTGAAAACTTGAGATTTCAGATAGCCCCATAGAAAATAATCAAGGGGTGTAAGATCTAGTGAGCGAGCTGGCCACTCTATCAGAGCTCGGTCTCTCTAAAATAATGTGGCGAGGCACCGTCCTGTTGAAATTTAATGCCAAAGTGGAACTCACGTTGGTTTTGAGCAACAACATCATCAATAAGTGGAGCTATGTATCCTGCAGCATTCGAAGAAATGTGGGTCCGTATAAATTTTCTTCCAAAAATATGGGAACTATGATATGGTCACCCAAAATACCCTCCCAAACATTTATTTTTTGAGTACACTGGATATTTTCTTCACGAAACACAGGAAGGTTTTCATCACTCCAATATTTACAATTTTGAGTGTTGACTTTTCCATTCACGAAAAAAGTGCACTCATCACTAAAACAAATATGGCGCAGATAATTGGGATTTGCTGTGATCCTTTCTGCCATAATCTCACAAAACTCTAATAGCCTGTCAGGGTCATCTTCGGTTAATTCCTGGACAATTCGTATTTTAGAAGAATGACATTTATTGGATTTTAAAATATTCTTAACGAACGAACGCGAAATATTGCATGTCTCAGATACTTTCTTAGTACATTTTCTAGGATTTACGACCATTTCAGCTAGTACCTGAACTTTCACGTTTTCGCTAATTTTGGGCCTTCCAGATCTTGGAACATCTTTTACCGTCACCATTACTTGAAATTTTGGCAATAATTTCTGAAACTATTTCCTGCACCTTGCGTTGGTCGTAAATGATATTTTCGAAAACTTTTAAAATAATTGAAAAGCAAGGCAACGACAATTAATTGTTGCACTTGGTGAAAAAAAGTGCAGCACGAAACCATGTATCAGAAAATCAATTTTAAAATTATTATTGGTCATCATGTGAGGACTGCTGAATCAAATGTTTTTAAAATCGGTTTGAGTTGAATTGAGAATAAAAAAACCTTTTAAACGATGTTTCACTAGACACCCCTTCCATAAAAAAAGTTTCAAAACTGGGCACAGCTGTCTTCTTGACATTTAAAGCTGTCATTTTCGTTCCAAATTTCGTTGCACTGTACATGCCTTTTCATTTAATTGTCCCCATATTGTGGAGATGAAATAAGATTGAAAAGACCTTTTAAAAGATTTGCTGCACTACATTCCCCCATTTCCATTTAATTTTTTTTTCAGCTAAAACACTCTAACCTGTGAGTCCTAAACGTTGCTCTTATGTTTTTTTGTTTACTTGTTTTATTGCCTTTTGAAGAACGGTTTATGTTAATATTTATTATGTAGTATATAGCGTATCCGAAATTATATCATCTTATGACAGAGTTTTCAACAATTTTGTTACCCCTGCGGTCCGTTTCTAGCTCTTCTGATGATATTTAGAACGAAAAATTTTGTATTTTTTAAATTATGCGTTAACTTATTTCTTAATAATTGTATTAACATTTTAAAAGCAAGTTTTGCTGAACATTTTTAACTTTAGTTCGATTTTGAATATTCGTAAACATTGGTTTCACTTATTTAAAATTCTGGTTTTCCCTCTCACAACACATTGTCACATACGGGAAAAATCTTAAATCCACTGTTCAAATTTTAAGTCTGACACACTATTAGTTTTGGGAGGTCAAATGCTTGTTGAAAAATAAATAAAAATCCAGGTGGTTCGGATTTTAAAAAAAAATTGATAAGTTCCCGTTTACAAAACGTCTGAATCAAAATCTGACATCTGGTGTTCATTAAGAAATCTCGATATTTGTCTTTAATGAATACTTTGGATTTTTTTTGTTTGAATTCAACATTTTGCCTCTTCAAGTATGATGTTAATTTTAGAAATTTACTAATGTCTACTTTTTTTCAATTTTCAATTTATTTTTTAACAATGAATACTTAGACGACAAAGATTACATGTGTTCCTTATACTAGAAAAGTATGCTAAAGAGACCTCTTCTTCGTTACATTAGAGTATTTTTGGTAGTGATCTTTGACTTTTCTCGGTAGATAATCAGCATATGTTAACTTCGCAGCGTCTAAAACTGCCTCAGGTAATTCCTTATCGTAATTGCTCCATCGCTAATGATAATTATTATTCTTGACTTAAACATCACCAGCACATCTTGTTACTATGTCAACTAGTAAGATGTAGTGTTCATATTTGAATTTCTATATATGAAATGTGTACAAGGTTTTTAAAAGCTGTAAATTGAGAAATTTGAATTTGCAAGTAAATGGACCTAATGTTCATTAGAAGAGATAAATTAGAAAAATAACGATTATTTCAAATGTGTGGAAGTATAAAAATTGTCAAAATTTCAGGAAATTTTATATTTTTGGACTTTCCACACTAGTGTGGAAAATAACTTACTATCCGCACTAATGTGCAAAAATGTCACTTTCTGTAGATACTTTCAGCACGCTGATAGAAAAAATGTCTTATATAATACTAGTTGCAATATATCATATTGGTAGTGTTTGCAGCTTGGTGCACACACGCAAGCGTAATCTTAGAAATATTATTTCATCGTTTTTTGTGATAAGCAATTTATCTTACGCCAGTGTTTACCGGATGTCGAAAAAGAATCGATAAAAGGAAAAAGAACCACACAGAGCAATTATGAATTCCGAACGAAGTGACCACTTCCGTTGGACGTGATCGTAACGAATGTCGTACGTCCGTCGTTTAGTTTTTTTAATCCTCGAATAGTTCGCGTTGTCACGTGTCAAAATATGAAAATTACAAGCGGTTGAAAGCAAGACGGCAAGACGCTTTCCGGTCTTTTCAAAGAGACAAAATTATCAGAATGTTTTTTAACAAATTACAAAATATTTGGGAAATAAATAGAAATGTTTGCAAAAAGACAAATCTATTTTAATATTACATAAAATATGAACGGTCGTATATTTGCCAAAAATATAAATATTTCACTTGACTATAAGATTCGCCATACAAATGCAAATGAAACATAAATCTGAATTTATTATTAGTTTAATTGTATATATTATTTCTACAAATTTTCCATACTTTAAAGTATTTGACGAATACTGGATACCATACCATATTTTGAAATAATTATAATTAAATATAGTCTTAAACTAGTATTATTTCTGTAACTCTTTTTTTGTCAGAAACCAAGTTTATTGGATGTGTACCCTGCCACGCAACAAATATTTATTTTACAAAGAACTTTGGGAATGTCGTAAAAGAGAAATATTGTAACCCTGGAAAAAAGATCCTCCGGGATTTCTTCAGATCTTTTCAGAATCCCTAGACCCAAAAAAAGTGTTTCTCATTCCGTAGGTCTATTAGCAGTATAGTTAAGTCTGCTTTTTCAACTGAGACCAAATTTGGCGAGCAAATCAAATGTGTGTGATAACTATGAACTAGTAAGACTTTTACACGTATTCACTAGGGAGAAGAAAATACGCTTTTACTGGCGATAACCCAAATCTCAAATCCTCAAATATTCTGCATATAATTTAAGCTTGAATATCCGTTTTCAAAGATAAGCCGACTCTCCCTTTCCATTTAAAAGTTTTATCTTTTTTTGGCTCCAACGCCATATTACAATTTTTAATCACGAAATATAGGCACACAGAAAAAATATTATTTAATCTGCTATTGAACACTGTTAGAAATTGGGTTAAAATTACATAATTTTAACTGTAAAAATAATAAATGGGTTCTGTTATTCTACCTTAGTTAAAATTTTACTTAATTGTTATCAATATTTTACAATAAAAATGTGTTTTTACACTATTAAATGTAAAAAAAAACATTTTAATAATGTAAATGTATAAGTACTTCGCGAATTTACCAAAGATCTGTGAAAGTACTTCACGAATTTACCGTCCGTGAAAATTCATTATGCGTCCAAATTTTACTAAAAGGTTGGTGTATGTTTCATGAGTTGTCATAATTTTACCCTACGTGGCACGTAACTCTGGTCAGAAGCAAGAGAAAAGTAAAAGAAGATAAAATTTAAACATCCAACCTCACATTTTTATTATCCTTGTTCATTAATCGTTTGGCAGTGCATGGCTATTTTTAGGTTTAAAGTGTTTCAGTGCCCGATTTAATTTAAAAAAACAACATATCCTGTAAAACTAGAAGTCTTAAAAAATACTCGGCGGTGATAATAATATTTGAGTTCAAGTGAAGTATTTTTTGTAAAAATGAGGTAAGAATTTAGAAAATTGTTACGTGTTTATTGTAACATTAGATGCATTATTCACTATACTATAAGATTCCCATAAAAAATCTGTTTTGTTTAGTTTTATATCAAAAAATTCATTTTTTAAAGCTAATTTTTTTTTCAATAAACCATACCTACCTACTTTTGTTGCTAAAAGCTTGCTCTTTTATGTTTGTTTAAAAGCCATCCTCATTTTCAAGCAGTTTATTTTGCATATTTGTTATTTAAATTTGTTACAAATGAAAAATTAGAACTGAAACCAAATATAAGGGAGCATATTTTAGCAATAACTTCTGCCATAGGACTAAAACGCTTACGTTCTAACGCCGTTACTGATCTCTATTTGTGTCATTAAAAAAATAAATGGAGAATGAGATTTTTAATAACATTTTAACTTAACGTGACTTTAACGTGAGGCTTATTATTATTAGTTTCGCAAATCTCATCATAACATATATAAAGCAATGTTCTTTTCCATCATTTTACCTGAGAAAGCAGGTATTTTTACATAAATTCCATAAAAATTTTCAGTAATATATTTAGTGTCTTTAATCAGTCTTTACAATAAATTTGGGTGAGAATTATTATTCACTAAAAACTAACTTAATTTTATTCAATGAAACAGAGTTTTTAAGTGGCACTTTTACCTGTAATAAGGTTTTGTTTTATGTGCAAAATTTAAAAATACCACAAATTTACTAAAATTGTACTACAAAAAATACGGTTTCAATAATTGAATTTTTACTATAAATATGACGGAAATTTCAACTGTAATTTTACCTCTATAAATGTATTTTTACAATTACTTGCTTATTTTTACAGTTTTAAAAGTAAAAATACGTAAAATTACGTTTGTATCATGTTTACAACGTTTTTTATGTAAAATCACTATTACGTATTAACAGTGAAGTCCACCAAATTTCAAATTTTTGCTTGGTTCGGGAAAATAACTATTGAAGAGTTTCAGTGAATGTTGTCATATGACCTGTTTTTTTTGCGAGGAAAATATTGTAATCGTGAAAAAAATTACCCACGACATTTTTTCAGATATTCATGTTTCAAGGTCTCTAGATACCGAAAAACATTTTACTGACGACAACTATAGAAAATAGACAAAAACACCAAAAATACAAGCTCAGTAACTAGCTCATTAGACACGGTAAACAAATCGCACGGACAACGTAAAGGGGACCTTATCGTAAAACAAAATAACCACATAATTAAATGTTAAAAAAGTTGTAGAGATGAAAAATGTATATTTATTTCTTTCTGAATGATTGTCGTCAAATATGTAAATAAAACAGATGTATGGTTATAAATTTTTATTTGAGCATGCGTATTTTAACTATTTAAGAGAACGGTGACTACCGCTTAGCAGAGCCATAGCCAGGCTGGCCAGGCCTGAACCCTGGTAAAAAAATTGAGCCTTGGTAAAAAGTTTCCTTAAAATTTAAATTATGTATATACTGTGAAAAATATGAAATATCAGCCCTGCCTGGGGAAAATGAGCCCTGTCAAAAATGTAGTTCTGGCTACGGCTATACTGTTGAAATTGTATAACCTAAAATGCTGTTTGTTGTTGCGCCACTGTACTTTATATAGGCGATATTATTTTAACACATCAGCAGAAATCCTTATTGATAATTTTCTCTTATATAGTTATTAATAAAATTAGTCTGTGCTGGAAATTCAACAAGCGTGTTTCATTTTTAATAGGTTATGGGCCCAGGCCGTCGCGAAGGCCATTGATAACCTCCGAAATTTGATATCGTGTTTTGTTAGTTTCATTTCCGAGTAATCGCACAAGAATGGCTGGTAATTATATAGTTAATGTTCCAAGATTGAAAGGACGAGAGAACTATGGGGATTGGGCGTTTGCTGTGGAGAACTATCTGGTTTTAGAGGGTCTATCTAAATGCATATCAGAAGTTGTAGCTGACGATGACGCCGAGGCCAAAGCAAAACTTATCTTAACAATTGACACGTCACTTTATGTTCATATTAAAGATGCAAAAACGACTTTAGAATTATGGAATAAATTGAAGACGTTGTTTGACGATAAGGGTTTTGCAAGAAAGATTAATTTTTTAAGATGTTTAATTTCCTTGCGTTTGGAAAATTCTGATTCTATGACAAATTATGTCAATCAAGTTGTCGAAACAGGCCAGAAACTACGAGGTACAGGTTTCGATATTAATGATGAATGGATTGGTTCACTTTTGTTAGCCGGATTGCCAGATAAGTTTCAACCCATGATTATGGCAATTGAACACTCAGGGATTGCCATTACAACGGATTCGATTAGAACTAAACTATTGCATATGGAAATAGATGTCAGTAGCAGTGGAAGTGCGTTTGCCAGTAAACAGGATTGGTGTGACAACCGAAACGCTAATAAAAATCTGAAATCGGGCGCGAATGTCAATAAACAGATAAAATGTTATAAATGTAAACAAATTGGACACTTTCAGAATAAATGCCCGAATAAGGATAATAAAGATACTGGTAAACAGAAGACTTCAAACGCTTTTAGTGTAGTTTTTCTGAACGGATCATTCAATAAATTCGATTGGTATATTGACTCTGGTTCTAGTGTACATCTGACTGCAAATAAAGAGTGGCTGGAGAATATAGAAAGCTCAGCGAGTATATCACAAATTATGGTGGCTAATAAGACAAATGTTCCTGTTATTTGTTCACGTGATGTAAATTTAACGACTGTTGTTGGACATGATAGTTACGAAATAACTGTTAAAAATGTGTTGTGTGTTCCCCAATTGGCAACGAATTTATTATCGGTAAGTCAACTGATAAGAAATGGTAACACTGTTAAGTTTATGAATAATCGCTGTCAGATTTTCAATAACCAAAATAATTTAGTTGGAACAGCTGATTTAAAGGATGGGGTATATAAGCTAAACACATTGACTGTTGATACGTGTTTATTATCGACGAAATCGGTTATTTCAGGAGAAGTTTGGCATCGTCGTTTTGGGCACCTTAATAGTGCTTACCTGAATAAAATGAAGGATGGTATTGTCGAGGGACTTAATTATCCAGGTGTTCTAGATATAGGGCAGAAAAATTGTGAAATATGCTGCGAGGGTAAACAACCTAGATTACCATTTAAGAATAATGGTCACAGGGCTAAAGATATTTTGGAAATAGTACATACAGATGTATGTGGTCCAATGAAAACTGTGTCTCTTGGAGGATCAAAATATTTCATAATTTTTGAGGATGAATTTAGCCGTATGGTTTTTGTTTATTTTGTAAATACAAAAGACCAAGTGTTTGATTGTTTCAAAAATTTTATAAACATGGTCGAAAATCAACAAGGCAAAAAGATTAAGATCTTGAGATCAGACAATGGGGGAGAGTTTTGTAACAGGGAGTTAGACAAATTTTTAAAAACCTGTGGAATTATCCATCAAAAAACAAACCCATATACGCCTGAACAAAACGGAATGGCAGAACGGATAAATAGGACTGTAGTTGAAAAATCTAAGTGTATGCTGTTTGACGCGAACCTTGAACAGAAATTCTGGGCAGAAACAGTTCACACTGCAGTCTATTTACGAAACCGGTCATTAGCTTCTGAAATTGATAAAACTCCATTCGAACTGTGGACAGGCAGGGTGCCTGATGTGAAAAATCTCAGAATTTTGGCAGCACAGTAATGGTACATGTTCCCAAAGAAAAATGCTTAAAATGGGACAAGAAGGCTGTTAAATGTATTTTAGTAGGGTACGATGATGAAATTAAAGGTTATCGAGTATATAATGCTACGAAAAATACAATATTTACGAGTCGAGATGTGACCATAATGGAAAATATCAAAGATAAAGAGAACATCATGGTGAACAGTATAGCAAACACAGAAGCAGATAATAATGATCTAATATCAGTTCCAGTGGGAGATCATGTTACAAATGGAATAATTGAGGATGACTTACTCTCTAATAGCTCAGGTGAACTTTGGGAGAATGCTTCAGTAATTACAATGATGATTCGTCTCCTGATGAAGAGGCTCCTATTGTATTAAGAAGATCTGAGAGAGTGCGAAAACCAAGAAATTTTGAAAATGGTTTTAGTTGCATTTACTCAGAAAATTCTGATGTGAACACTGATCCGGAAACTGTTAAAGAGGCTTTATCACAACCTGATGGTGACCAGTGGAGAAGGGCAATGGAAGAAGAGCTGCAATCTTTTGAGGAAAACCAAGCATGGGAGCTGGTTGACATTCCTCAAGAACAGACAATTGTGCAATGCAAGTGGGTGTTCAAAAAGAAAATTGATTGTGAAAACAAAGTGCGGTACCGTGCTAGGTTAGTTGCGAAGGGTTTTTCCCAAAAACCAGGTATCGATTTTGATGAAACCTTTTCACCTGTTGTAAGACATTCCACCCTTAGATTGTTAATAGCCTTATCTGTGAAATTAGAATTGGATATCATACATTTAGATGTTATCACCGCTTTTTTGAATGGCATTCTAGAAGAAAATGATGTTACCAGAGGGATTTAAAACTCATGATAAAAATAAAATTTTGAAATTGAATAAAGCTATCTATGGACTTAAGCAGTCTGCTAGGGCATGGTACATAAAAGTTTACGTTGTTCTTAAGAATTTAGATTATAAGAAATCTGATCATGAACCTTGTTTGTTTACTAAGAGCAGAGGTAATTTGTTGACTTTTATAACAGTATACGTTGATGATTTTTTTATTTTTTCCAATGATAAGATCGAAACAAATAATTTAAAACTTGAGTTAGGGCAACATTTTAAGATTAAGGACTTAGGGCAAGTTAAGCAATGTCTCGGTATGAGAGTTAGTATTGATAAAAACAAGAAAACGATTTCTTTAGATCAAGAGCAAATATATAAATCAACTTTTAAAACGATTTAATATGTTGGATTGCAAGACTGTTTGTACGCCTATGGAAGTCAATGTAAATCTTACAAAAACAGAAAAGCCATGTAACACGGAATTGCCATATCAGCAACTGATCGGTTCTTTGATGTATCTCGCTGTTTTGACTAGACCTGATATAGCATTTTCGGTAAGTTATATGAGTCAATTTAATAATTGTTTCGACGAAACTCACAGGAAACAAGCTAAGCGCGTTTTAAGATATTTAAAACACACTAAGCATTATAGATTAAAGTTTTGTAAAGATAATACGGAATTAGAAGGTTTTGCTGACGCAGATTGGGCTGCAGACTCGAATGGTCGCAAATCATACACAGGATATTATTTTAAACTTTGTGGTTCCGTAATATCATGGGAATGTAGAAAACAAAAGACTGTAGCGCTATCAAGCACTGAGGCAGAATACATGGCGGTCTCAGAAGCTACAAAAGAGGCTATTTACTTAAGAAATTTAATAGCTGAGTTAACAGAAGTTGTTAATTGTATTAGAATATTCAATGACAATCAGAGCGCAATTAAATTGTCTGCTAATTCAATGTACCATAAGAGGACAAAACACATTGACACGCGTCATCATTTTATTCGGGATGCAATTTCTGATAACTTAGTAGAAGTTAAGTATTTAGATACAGCGAACATGCCAGCCGATATTCTTACAAAGGGTTTGGCATCAGTTAAACATTATAAGTTTTTGGATTTGTTGGGTATAACACACTCATTAAAGTAAATTTTTGATCATCATTTTGTGTTAGTGGGAGTGTTGAAATTGTATAACCCAAAATGCTGTTTGTTGTTGCGCCACTGTACTTTATATAGGCGATATTATTTTAACACATCAGCAGAAATGCTTATTGATAATTTTCTCTTATATAGTTATTAATAAAATTAGTCTGTGCTGAAAATTCAACAAGCGTGTTTTATTTTTAATATATACATGCATTTGCCTTTATAGATATTGTATACCTTTTAATAATTCCAGAGTTGTATTATAAGGTAAGTTTTAGGTACTTAGGTACAAAAATGGGTAAAGAAAAGTAACACATTAATATTTATATAATGTATATAGAGTTATTACCAAGTAACAAATATATATATATATATATATATATATATATATATATATATATATATATATATATATATATATATAGACTGGGTTATATCAGTGTGGTGAAATTTATTTCGAGGAAAGTTTCGGATAAAAGCCAATTTACCGATTTTTATGATTATGCCAAACTCCGGCGTCAAACTGACTCGGTGCGAGACTGGAGATGATTGATTCTTGTAGGGTTAAATTCAGTCCCACTTTGAATTATTCATCTATATTTGTATATTAGTTACAACTTTTTCAAATGAGTATAAGCACTTTCAATTTAAATTAAAGTGGTCTTTCTTAACCTAAATTCAACATCGCTCTCTGCTTTTAAAGACAAGAGTATGGCATCAACAAAAAATAACAGTAAGTGAATAAACTCGGAAAAACAAAAATGCTAAAAATGGTTAAAAGAAACGTAGGAACGTTTAAATTTCACAACGATATTCTGAGAAATTTCACGTCGCGTCGTTCTCTGTGTCAGTACGTACCATTCATTCCTCTTGGCATCAATCCGATAAACCGATTCTTTGAATCGCGCCGACCAATGTAAAAACCTTGCCTTGTTCGCGTTCGAAATTAAAAACAACCATTTAAATAATATAAACAGAGATATAAAGAAGCCGAGCTCCGATACCACCACATTTAACTGTTATTAGGCAATGAGTAGCTGATTAACAACATCCGGATTGTCATCCTTTTGACACAAAGGGGTCTTAGTGTCGACACTTGTGTGTTATCCTAGACGCTGAGGCTAGACACTCCTCTATTTTTATTACTTGATATTAATAGGGGTATTTATTACACACAAAAGCAAGTCTGCCCATAATTTAAATTCAAGAAAAATACAATCCAAGGAACTTTATCTATTTGCATTTTTTTGTAAACAACCACCATAAATAATTACCAAATTGTAGTGGCGGATTCATGGTTTAAAACTATTTTTTAGGTTTTTCGCCTTATAAAATCTGAAAATGGCTCATTTCTTTATATTTCTGATACTAAAGATAAGAAATATTCTGCTTTTAGTTTTTTATTTGTAGGTTTGCTGAAGACGGGGGTAGATTTTCCCCCGAAACGTCCAGAAAACAAACATTTTTCAGTGTCGTTCCTCGGGTACCTTTATAGTGGACCCAGAACTTAAGACTATTGATTATTGATTTTATAAGGTAAATATTTTTTATTTTCAGATTTTATAAGGCGAAAACCCCAAAAAAATAGTTTTAAACCACCATAAGTAGAACTGTTAAAACTGTCAATATTTACTAAAACATAATACATTTAGCATAACATTGGTCCGATCTCGAGCGATAATGTGAAGCATACGTGCATGTGGCTAGTACTTGGATGGGTATACACCCGGAAAGACCGTACTCCGTCTAGAGACGGGCTGCTAAAAATAGGTATTAGTTGTTGTATCGATATGATAACGACCGTGGCATTACTACCGCGTTTTCTATAACAGTGGCGTGAAGTGCAAATTCGTGTTTCGGTATTTGGAAAACGTAGATAAAAACTCAGACCGACATAGCGCGGAGTCAGTAAAGCGGCAACCAGGGCCTAATGTAATGGTGTAAACTAAAAAACAAAAAAGCGAGACATTTTTGCAGTTAGCTAGAAGCGTCGTTTGGATGAAGAGGTTTTTAATTTTCAATAACGAAAAGATAAATACTAAAAAAATTTTAAGAGCTAGGACCGACTCCAGAAAGGGCTATGAAGTAGTCAATCTGGCGCAAAAGCGCTTATGGGTATCAGTATGTAAAAGGGCGGTTCTCGCGATTGTTTACTTATACGCAGCAACGAATAAATTACGTTTTTTATGGATATGTTCTCGTTTGTGTGAAAAAAACTGTGCCATGTATCGGAACAAAGACTGCTTTTAAGTGCTAGCAATAACGGTTTTATGAAACATTTTTTTTAATTAAATAAAACGTGCGATACTAATTCGGATAGAGTTGCTGGGTCTGTCATTTTGTTGTTAATTTAATTGTGTTTTATAATGTTATATTGTTTTGATAACGTAAGTGGTTTATTTTGAGCTGGATAGTGAACTAATAAGAATGTGGTAAAAGGTTAAGTACTTTATAACAATGGCCAGTTAACAAATGACACTTATAATGCGTTTCGACGCAGCGTAATTATATTTTTTTCCTTAAATCCAAAAACATAACGAAATCAGCTGTACTGAATGAGATATAGGCACAGTTTTTCCCCAAAACATTAATAGCCAAATCTTCTTATATTCAACAGACCACAGCCGACTACAAGCTGTTTTTTTATTGTTGCTTGCGTTTTTATACTTTTATCATGAACCTCTCCTAGGTATCCCTAGTGCAGATTTATTACGTAGGTAAGTACTAAGTTAAATTACCTAGTAGGTAAGAAAAGATAAAATGTTAAGAAAATATTAAATGTGCAAAAAATACAGAAACAGTTTTATTAAAATCCGTTTATATATTAATATCACTCACTACGAAAAGTAAACATTAATTTGCCCATAAAAAAGGACGCAAATACATTGTCGGGTCAAATGGACCTTTGACCCGAGTAATAAATCCGTCTCGCTGTTACCAGGTTATTCTTTATGGCTTAATTAACCTAGATTACACTCCACTTCTATGCTCTATTCCCCAATAATTTGCGATGTTCGAACCTTGTATGTGGTAGCAGTGTGCAATTTCATTCACTCGCATCCAAAAATAAAAAATGATGTACTAAAGCATAATTATCAAACCAGAATGTTAGCGGACGGAGAGCTGAATATACCAAATTCGAGTAGAAGAATTAACCAGCATTTTGTAAATTACTTGGGGCCAAAATTTTACAATCACTAAATAGATTAGGAAATATAAATGTAAAACAAATGTTATTATTATGAATAAATAAATAAAAATAAATAATCTGGAATAGGCAGTGTAAAAGCTATAAAATATTCTAGATTATTTAAAATAAATATTAAATAAAATACAATAGTATATTATTCAACCAGCAGGTAATGATAGTTATTAATCAGGAAGATGAAATTTGCAACACAAGCGAAGCGAGTTAACTGTTTGCCATCACATCATTTTTTCACATAAAAATCTTATAGAATAGAAAACCATAACAACACCAAAATACCAATATTGATATTTAAATTTTGATACCTATAATAACAATGATGGAGTCGTTCTTAAGTGACGCGCATGGCACACTTAATATTCTATACCTATAAAAACAGTACAGACATACAATACACAGCCTAAACCAGTGGACCTAAAGATTTGAAATTTAGAGAAATAATTCCTCAAATACATTAGAGGTGCATTAAGGATATACAAAATTTTATCAGTAAAGGGGTGATAAAATTGTATGAAGAAAAAAATTAAGTTTATAAATATATATATATATATATATATATATATATATATATATATATATATATATATATATATATATATATATATACAGGGTGGTGCAACCAAGATGGGGTGGACGATTGTGGGCAAACGGAGAGGAATTTGAAAAAACATTTTTGGGATATGATTGATAGTCAAGAACGCTGTGTTTTAAAATTATACCCATTATACAGGGTGGTCTGAAAAGTTCGTGGTGAACCAAACTTGTGTTTTTTTTAAATGGGACACCCGGTATATTATTATTTTAGTTGATTCTCCTATTCGTTACGATCATTTTGATTTGAGGTTTGTTGGGTCTAAAATTTATATCAAGGGAATCGGACGAGGTTAAAGTGGAAAAAAGGGTTATACTCCGGCCATTTTTTGAAAACAATGGAAGCAAGTATGGAAAAACCAAATATTCTATAAAATGTATTGTATCTAGGATTACAATAATCTCTTGTAAGTCGTTCAAAATTATTCACTGTTATACAGGGTGGTCAAGTTTTGCAAATTTACCTTGGATTGAATTTTTTTAAATGGAACACCCCATATATTTTACTGTCATATTAAAGATAACATCGCCAGCTTTCAGAAAATACCCTATTTGATATCTTTCTAGCCAACAGTTTTTTAGTAAATTAACCGTGAAACCAAAATTTACTCATTCTAACAGAAACGGTATTATTTACGTTGCTTAAATTGACTACTAATAATATAAGGATTTCATGATATAATCATAAATGAAAAGAAAGATTGACATTCTGGTCAAAACCGCAAAGTGTCAGAGAATTGGCATCAATTACCATTGTTTTTTGACGATAAGCCGAGAAATTGTTAAGTAACAATGAGTTTGAGTACTCCAGAGTTGATAAACATGACTTTTATGTTGGGCGAGTGTCAAAAAAACCCTTTACTAGCAAGCAGGGTTTATGCGGTACGATATCCCGATGCCGAAAAAAACCAAGACCTGAAGCTTTTGCAAGTTTATTAGAGAGGTTTCAAGAAACAGGCAATGTTGCTTTTAAGAAACGTAAAGTAATTAATAAACCAGTTACCAATGAAGATAATGCGTTGAACTAACAGTGCAAGAAAATCCACACACAAGTACCAGGGAAATTGAGAGAGCTACTGATATTGAACGCACTAGTATTAAACGGATTCTGAAACAACATAAATATCATGCCTACCATATTGAATTACACCAAGAACTGTATGATCGCGATTACGTCCAACGACAAGAGTTTTCAATTTGGTTTTTAAATACAATTTGGGATAATCCAGGTTTTGTAGATAGGGTGCTGTTTTCAGATGAAGCAACTTTTAAAAGCAACGGCTTGGTTAACAAACATAATATGCACTATTATTCAACCGAAAATCCACATTGGATTCGTCAGGTGGACCATCAAAATAAATGGTCAATTAATGTTTGGGGAGGTATAATTGGCTCTCATGTTATAGGACCATATTTCTTTGAAGAGCATTTAAAGGGAGAAGTCTATTTAAATTCTTTGAGAAATGAGTTGCCCGTATTGCTCGAAGACTTACCTTTAATGTTAAGAAATTCCTTATGGTTCCAACATGATGGAGCACCCCCGCATTACCATTATTTCGTAAAGCATTCAGAACTACAAATAATATACCTGAAAAGTATTTAAGTGCCTAATATCTAAATACAAAAAAAAAATATTTAAATAAAGAAAAGTTAAAATAATACAAATAATGCCCAGCTCTAATATAGACCGTAAGAATTCTGTACGACACTGTTTAACAAATAAATTTTAAAAAAATTTAGTATTACTTTAACCTTTGACTATATAAAGCCAATGCTTTAACTAAATTACACTCACTTAATCAAGTCTAATTTCAATCAAGTTAATTTAAGTTCCCTTGCACTAAAGACTGAAAATCTACCTGGATATAACTTTTTTGGAAAACAAGTCAGACAACAGGTTCTATTTTTTTGACAGCACAGCCTGAAATTAATAAATACTCTTCTTTTCTAAATTCTAAAATAATTGTATTATATTCGCAATGCATATGCAGCAAACCGTATTAAATGAAAACTTATTAAGAAGATTTAATCCTAATGACCTAATTTTAACTGGTGCCAGACCGCCTTTAATGACTAACGGGTTATAAACTATCTCGTCTGACCCAAGTGCTGCATTGATAATTTTGCATTATGAATCATTACGGTGCAATGATACGTCACTGACTCAGCGTGCATTCATTTATTATTAAAGAATTTGTCTGTACAAATAGCGTAATAAATTTCAATGCGGGAAAACTGCATTGTGCATTGTCTAAACCATCACTTCCAAGGTTAACCCCCTCTAAAAATACATCGGCAAAGTAAGGACTAGAAGATTCAGACACAAACAGAGAATAACGAGTCGGTTTTGTCAACACTTTCATCACGAACTAATAAATAATGCACCCAAATAGCACTTGAACACCATAAAACAATAATTTTCTTTGTAGTTAGGTAAACTTTTTTTTCCAGAAAATAGTACCCAATCCAACAATTGATAGAGGAATTTTGGGGAAACCAGCTAGCAACTCCAGTTCCTTGCAAAGTCAGAGCCAGTTAGATAAAAGAAAATCTCTAAGGATGTCGGAGCTACGAACTAACATCACTCTTTAGCTGTTTGTTTCTTTTATGCCAAACTTCGCCAGTTTCTTATTTCAATAAATATTTTCTAGACTAAAAAAATATATATTTATATATTTTCCTCCCAACTAAATTAGCTGTGGCAGTAAGTTGTTTTTCGTCTGAATGCACACTTCTATTGTATTATAGTTTGTGCTATTCTGATTGTGGATGGCAATTAACATTTGTCCTGAGATAAATCGGTGGCTCGACGTGATGAAAAACTTGATAGGGATGTCATCTAAAGACAGGTTTTTAGAACATACAATATTACAGCTTTTCTAAAACGGTTTTGTACTGACTGTGCAAATTTTGCTCTCTGAGCTTTAGAACTGTTGACTCATATGCTTCACATGTCGTTCCATGTAGTACGGACTTTTCAGCATGCCCAGAAGAAGATGCATGCAGGAAAGATGTAGTTTTCAGATCCATTCTCCAGCTTCTTCCATACAGAGGATGTGTTTCGATTAATTTGATTAGGCTTTTAGACATGCCATTTTGCACTGGTGTATATGCATTTGGACAATACCATTTGTTGTGGGAATTTTTTCCAATAATTTGGAAGATAATTTACCACAACTTTTGGCTCTCCACTTTGATTGTTTGTTCGTTTAGATCTCTGTCATATTTTTAAACTGTTTAAAGCAACCAAACACTTAGTTTTTACTTTTCATGAAGTTAAATGCCATTCTGCTGAAATCATATTCAAAGGCTACAAAATATTTCGAATCTGCTAAAGATCTTGCCTCCTGTGAACTGCAAACCTCGGTATGCACAAGTTCTAACAACTTCTTGTGCTTAAAGAGTAATCTGGTCTGCTTACCCTCACAGCAAATCTTGCATTTTTTTATACCTGTCTACACTCCTTCGAATGAAATTAAGCCTGATAGCTAGTGGACATTCGAGAAGGAAAAACGTGATACGGTGGTTAAACCTGTTGCTCCCTACGTAATACTTTAGCCTCGGATCGCTAAGTGCGGTGCCCGTTGTACCAGATATGTTCTGTTATCTCTTCTGCTATCTCTCATCTTGTTTATGCTTTTTAAATTCTGAGATTCTTACAATAGATCTTCGATTCCACAGTGTGGTAAAAGTAAATGCACCCCTTGATGCTCCTTCTACGTTTTGTTTCATGAGAAAATGCGATACTAATTTTCTCTCATATTCCTGTAATGAAATGGTAAGAAATCTATAAGACAAGATTCGGAAATTTTCGCACTTACGTGCTTATTAAAATTAAGTCTGCCGCGATGTTTGTTATTTCAGTGATGAGACTCTCTGGATTGTTACGAACATAAACGTACCTTAATATTCATACCTTTATTGCTCTGAAATAGTTTGATCTTTGATTAGGATGTTGTCCTGAGTTTATGGGCTTTCTATACGCTGCAGTCTTGATAGAACCTCCTTCCGAGCTCTTAAACAACGGGAAATCTTAAACCAATTTATTTTCTTTCCCGATCGAGTTGCAAGTTGATCGATTTGTATCATACCTATTAATTATTGTTGGGTTCATTGACCCCTATCAGTCAACAAAATCAAATTGTTGGATAAAACAACAATAATATTAATAATTTATTAATAGATTTACTTTTTTATTTTAAATATAAATATCTTCTTTGGTTACCCATTAAAAAAATGCACAGGCCTTATAATATTTGAGTTTATCTGAGACGGTTCTTTCATTATTTTTCAAGGAAATGATTACTTTGCAATACAGGACCTCAAGTTAGTCCGGCCCCAGCTTTCAACCGAGCAAGCATATCACATATCATATTTTTCAGATCGGGAAATAAGTTTTAAATAAATTTAGTTCTTAGTATTCACGTTATAATTATTATAATTACGATTTGCTTATGTACAAATAAAATTATATTTCTTACAAGTGTCGTTTACTGTCATTGATTGTCGAAATAACAGCTAAGGACATAAATGCAATTAGTTTTACGGAAAGGTTGTTAAAAACATTTTTCGAAATTTCAGATTTAGGTTTATTAAAAAATTATTTAAGTATTAATGTTGAAAGGGATAATAATGGAATATTTAGTTTTAATTAAGCACAATATATCGATAAACTGTTATATCAGTTCGGAATTCAAGACCCTAAAAATTCAATGATACCGCTTGATACTAGCTATTTAAAATTAAAAGGGCTGAAATCTGTTATGAAAAATAAAGAAAAATATCAAAACTGATAGGAGCTTTATTATACTTAGCGGTTAATACAAGGGCAGATATTATGGCAATTGTGACTATATTAAGTCAGCATAATCAGAAACCCACAGAAAATGATTGGAACGAAGCGAAGCGAATTGAAAGATATCTAAAGGGATCTAAAAACAAAAAACTTATTATGTTTGGAGAGTTCGATAATAAGTATATATTACAAGGATATGCTGATGCTGATTGGGCAGAAAACAAGCAATACCGAAAATCAAACAGCGGTTATTTATTTAAACTATATGGAGCGCCTATCAGCTGGGCATGCTGAAAACAAACACTTGTGTCGCTATCCTCGACAGAAGCAGAATATATTGCTTTAGCAAAGGCGTGTCAAGAGGCAATTTGGCTAAAACTATTAATAAAAGAATTGTTTGGAAAAGAACCAGATACACTTATTTTTGAAGATAATCAGAGCTGCTTAAACCAAATATCATATATTTAATAATCGTACCAAATACATAGATAACAAATATTATTTTGTTAAGGATCTTGCTGAAAATAAAGTTATTGAGTTTAGGTACTGTCCAACAGAAGATATGATCGCGGATATGCTGACAAAACCATTGAATAGGATTTAGTTAAATTATTTAACGGAAAAATATGGAATAGTTAACTGATTAGTAAAAGTTTAATTATTATTGTAGTTGAGGAGGGTTGTTGGATAAAACAACTATAATAATAATAATAATTAATTAATAGATTTACTTTTTTATTTTAAATATAAATCTTTTGTTACTCATTAAAAAATACACACGCCTTATAATATTTGAGTTTATGTGAGACGGTTGTTATTTGATTATTTTTCAAGGAAATGATTACTTTACAATACAGCACCGCAAGTTAGTCCGGCTCCAGCTTTCAACCGACCATCATATCCCATATCATATTTTTCAGATCGGGAAATAAGATTTAAATAAGTTTCGTTCTTAGTATTCACGTTATAATTACAATTTGCCTATGTACAAATTAAATTATATTTCTTATAAGTGTCGTTTATTGTCATTGATTACAACACAAATACGATACATTTTCGTAAGTATTTAGTTTTCCTTATTAGAGTAACTTTATATCTTTAACAGGGCTGTCTATCTGAATTATGACTAGAACGTGTAGCCTATATTTCGAAGCACAAATTTTTTGGGTTTTATTTAGTGACGATGGTTATCTTTAAAAGTCAGTCTAGATAGAAATAAACTGCACTCTTATTTATTTAATCTGAACCCTTAAACAACTTTGAACATAATGCTGGGGAACGAGTCGAGCCTTTCTTTTTCGGGGACCTAAACCTTCAGCTTCTTTAACCTCAATATACATCCGCCCGTGCCGCAGAACTGAACTGACAGACGTAGAAATATAATAAACATTATTAAGTTTATCTACCTATATCCGAGAATCAACCACTGCACCGATGATTCATTGTGGCAATTTAATTAGTAACTTTACTTTGCAGTAATCCAACCATCATGCGTGATCCCATCTTTACAATGAATAATATTCACGAGTGGGCAGTAAAGCACACAGATCAGCAATTTTTTACGCTGCTGAGCCGGTCGTAAACACGGCCACCGGCGTGCCGGGGCCACCGCCGTTTTGTTTTTTTTTTCACATGCAAATCCACTTTCGAGGTTTCGTCATTGTTTCACCGTCAAGGTTCCGGAATAATTGACCGGAGACATGCACGCGCGCCGATGTTTTCGAAAGAGAATTTTCGCATGCACCTACAAAACTTCCATAATATGTAAGTATTTTCTGTATGCGTGACCAAATACCTTTTTGATGTTCATTAGCATAATTAGTATTATTGGGATCCTTAGCAGTGGCTTGATCAGATAAGACCACTGCTGGTTACTATATTTCCTCTCTGTAGGTAGGTACCTATTGCACATATTTCAGAAAAATGTGTTGAGGAAACAAATATATTTACGAGAAACTAGTACCGGCTGCCTCAAATGGCCAACTAGCCAATTACCCACAAAAATAATGCGAGATAGAAATTTAATAAAAAAAACGAATATTTTAAAATATTATATATTGTATCTCTACAATATGACAATAAAAGTATTAATTCATTAGATGTAACATAATTAAACATTTTCAATTTTTTGATTATCTACAACAAAATCCCGCAGTGCAAAACTGTCGGCCTCGGACGTATATGAATTTATTTTAAATGAACCTATGGGTTCTTGTTTTTGAGTGATTTTGAAAATTTCGTTTATTTTCTTCTATGCTCACTTCAAAAAATCCGTAAATTTCTTTTAGCCGGAACTTCCCCTCGTTATGACTCTTTACTTCTATTAGGAACAATGAAGTGTGACCCTGTTTAGTTCCACGCATAGTCGTTTATAACACAAATATTTACTGTATCACTCGCAAGGCATCCTTCTTTTTGTTTACAAAGGTGGAAGATAGGACAATAATTATTTATACAGCGTGTAACAAAAGTAAGGTAACGGCGAAATATCTCAAGTACCACTTATCTGAATTAAATGAAAATATGTATACTTAGGTCGTAATTCAGTGGCGAGTTCCGCATTACTGCCGTTTACCATTTTTCTGTTATAAAAGGATTTTTTTTAATGGAACACCCTATATTATATTACTTTTTTAAAATATGCGTAAAATTCTCAATATTTTTTGTTAAGAACACTTTTTATGAATGTCAACAGTTTTTACAAGTTTAAATACGCAACACAGGTAAAGTAAGGAACTTACGGTTATTCAGAAATAGTTCTGCAATAGCTAGGACAATTTAAGTCCTTAAAAGATTCAAATATCTTTCTCCAGTTAATGTGATGACTTCCATGAAGAATGGACCGAATATTTTTCCACCCTTTATACCAAGACAAACATTTATTTTTTGGGGAAATTTCGTATGATTTTCATATATCCAATGTGGATTTTTCCTGGCCCAATATCGATAATTATGCCTGTTAACTTTTCCATTCAAAAAAAAGTTGCTTCGTCAGAAAAAATAATATGATTAACAAAATTTAGATTGATATTGCAACGTTCTATCATGATTTCATAAAATTCCAAGCGCCTATCGTGATCACCTTCAGAGAGTTCTTACACCAAAGCTATTTTGTATAGATGAAACTTTTCGGTTTTTAGAAGTGCGTGAAACGACATTTTCTGTTCCTAATATTCTAGTAGAAAGGTGTGGATTTTCTTCTTAACTGATTAAAACATTTAGAACCATATCAGTATCTATTGGGCTTTTAGGTCTGCCAAAACGCGCAGCATCTTTTACCTTTCCAGTTTCACGATATTTTTTGTTAATTTTATTCACGGTAGATTTAATTATTGGATTTCTGTTCGGATATTGACATTAAAAATGTTACAAATATTTGCAGGTTTCGCATTCTATCCCCATAACAAAATTGACTTTGTCAAACATATCGGGTAACCTTTTGTGTGCAGGTATTTTAATAAAAGATAATACATTAAATTATGGATGGACCCTTATTTTCGCAAAAACTGTTGACTTTCATAAAAGTGCTCTTAATAAAAGTATTGATAATCTGACGCAGATTTTAAAAAAGTAATATAATATAAGTTGGTCCATTAAAAAAAATCGTTTTATAACAGAAAAACGGTAAACTTGGCAACAATGCGGAACTCACCATTCGATCCCGCACAATTTCATACTTAAGTGTACACATTTTCATTAAATTCAGGTATGCGGTACTTGAGATATTTCGCCGTTTCCCTACTTTTATTACACGCTGTATATGTAACTGCTAAAAGACTATATGCGAAAATAAATAGAATCATTACGATTTCATTTTGAAATCGGTATTCGTTAATAAAAATATCCGTAAACGAAACGTGTACGAAAACTTCGTAGGTAGTTTTAGTTGGTGAGTGGTAATAAATAATTAAGAGTATTTGTCGCTCTTCAGTCAACCACGTTATTATCGCGTGTAATGCTAGATTACACTAGGTCTTTCTGTCGGTGACAAGTTATTATATTAGAAGTTTTGCTTTGTTTTTGTCTTTTGTTTGGAACCCTAGTCTAGTGTAATTATTAATTTATCTAATGTTGTATAAGTGAAGTTTAAAAATATATTTATTTAGAGGAGGTTATTAACAAATTAATGTGTGATCATTTATCAGAAGAGTTAAGTGAACCATCAATGCTTTATTTAAACCTACTCTTAGTCAAAGGTCCCTCAAAATTAAAACCAGTCTATGGAAAAAATAGCCTAGAAATATGATCTGTTTAGGGGCGATGTACTAGAATTTTTTTATCATCGACTTTAGTCTTTTTTTTTAATAAGTGGGTCATTTACCATACATATTACATTCTATTATATAAGGCCAAGGCATCTATTTTTTCACTTTATAAAAACTAAAATATACCTATTTCAATAAATTGATTGCATAGGATCTCGTTTTCCCGACGCTGGAAAAAAATATAGTAGAAAAAAACAACTTGACTTTTTATATGTGTTTTGTTTTGAAATATTTAAAATAAATTCACAGCAATCAATTTATTTATTTATTTAAATAATGCAATGCAACTTCCACCTTCCGCCTTCCGCACAACCAAAAAAAAAGTCTAACTTGTGCTAATCAAAAACACAGTCTGATACTTAAAACACGATTATACATAAAATTACGTATTTTGATTAAAAAATCTGCATTACGGCTAACAAAACACACTCACTGTACTACTTAACCTCTAAAGCATAATGAAAGGACCCTTCATACAGTTTTGGAAAATGGCTTTCGGCTATTTTTTTTGAAAATTTGATATGAACTGGAGGACGAATGAATAACTCAACATTCTGATCAAATATCTCTATATCTGCACCGCAATTTAATGGATAGTTTCGGTAATACAGGGTGTTAAAATTATTAATTTGTCAATTTTAATTTTTTTTAGATCTATTTAATGTTCTTACGTTTTTTCTACTGTAATGATTTTTCTAGTAACAGGTTTTAGCAATTTTAATAGCTCTGTAGTCACCCTTCAAAGCTAACCAGAAATATTTTCTATAGAGTGTTCATAAAAACCGTGCCTGCACGACAATTTTGAAAAACCCTTAAAAACTTCTTTTTTATATTATTTCGTAGTAGTTTTATATATTTTTTAAACAAACAGTCGGATTTTAATATAATTTTAATATGTTATGATATTTCATAAAGACAAATAAAAAATGTCATTTTGCTTAATACAAAGCTAAAGGGGTGTTTTCTAGCTATAATATTGAATGTCTCTGATTGTAAGCATACCCACGTACATAGGGTACGCCAGACATGTAGAAGACATTAAATATCCATCCAGAACCCAGAGATATTATTAGATGCAGTGGCGGCTCTTCAGGTGAAGTAGGTGAAGTGCTACTTCACCAGGAAAAATCAACAAGCAAACATCTAACTATAATGACTAAACTAGAAATAAGACACAAAGTCTCGGTCTCTGTCAAAAAGAGTATAATGCGGTTACACGTGTTTCGCCTTTGCAGGCATCATCAGACCTTCGACATTAACTAAAATCACAAGAACAAATCAAACAACTATGACGTCACATGTTAAAATTCTCATTCGTCATTTTAACATGTGACGTTATAGTTGTTTGATTTGTTCTTGTGATTTTAGTTAATGTCGAAGGTCTGATGATGCCTGAAAAGGCGAAACACGTGTAACCGCATTATACTCTTTTTGACTGAGACCGAGACTTTGTGTCTTATTTCTAGTTTAGTCATTTGAAAGTTGGTCTCTTTCTTACAATCTAACTATATTTATTATATATCTCTTAAAATTTTAGTTTTTACATTCATTTATTCACCTAGTTGGTAAAAAATAAACTGTACATCTCGAATAAATATATTAGTTGACCGTTGGCGGCATGTCTTTTTAAAACTTTCAATCGAACTTTATTATAACAACTACCAACAACCAGAGGTCCTTTAGCTATACCGCCAGTAAACTTTTTAACTTGTCACCACTAGAGATTAAGGAGTCCCCCACGTCTGAGTCGTTCGGTAATCGCATAAAGACATTTTTTAAGGCAAAAAGAGGTCGTTAATTCTATCCCCCAGTTAAGGGGATTAAACTAATTAAACTAATATTCTTTTAACTTCTTCTATTCTCTGTAAACCCTATTTTATTTTTTTTCCTCTAACTTACATTAACTGTTATTTATAAACGTACTAGCTTAAGAATTGTATCCAAAAGGTGGTTGTAGGAGCAGCTTCGCTGAATATTGCCACCTTAAATTCAATATTATTGTAATTTGATTTACTTCGAGTAATAAATGCATTTCTATTTATAACAGTGGCGCATACCGTTATGACTGAAAATCGTAAACTAAATATAGCACCTCCAGCAAGGTGCTATATTTAGTTTACGATTTTCCTACTATGTTGCCATGACAACGCGTACGTGATGACGTCGAGCCCAGCGCCATATAACGCTCTCGGTGAATTGCAGTGCAGGAGCAGTACACTACACCCACGTGTCGTCCAGTTTGCGATGGTTGTTTACTTTTAGTTTCGCGGATTTCGCTGCAACCGGTGACTTCCTTTGCAGTTAACTTGACTGTTTTGTATTATATTTATTTATGGTGTTGTTACAACTTCAAATTCGAAGTTAGTAAATGTGATTGTTCAAGACTGGAATAAATTAAAAGACGTCTTCGAATTTATTACAAACTGTGACAGATCTGATAAAAAATCAATCCGCCTTGCGAAAGGATTTTTAGGTGGGATGAACGATTTTGTATTCACGTTTCTGGCTGGCATTAGTGTTTAATGACATTTTCTTAATCACGGACATACTATTTGACGTTCTTCAAAAAAAAATCGCTTGACATTCATTTGTGCATATCCAATATAAAACGCTGTCGTGAGGCGCTCTGTAAAAAAAGAAATGAACATTTTTTCAATACCATGTTTGATAAAGCAAATTTTATTACAGAAATAAATCATTACAAACGTGAGCTTGCTAAGCTTTCACCTGAAGAAATTAGGGCTAAGTATAGAAACCTTTTTTATGAAATATTGGACCATATTTTAATGGAAATGACACTAAGATTTCAAGACTGTGAAAAACTTACATTTTCATGTTTGGTAGGTTCTGCTAAATTTTCCGAATATAGTTTAAATTTTACTACTGGCCCGTTTGAAAATTTGTTACAGTTAGATGGGGATATATTTGCAAAAAGTCAACGATTTAAAAATGAGCTTGGTCTTATTTTTGCCAATGAGAGTAATTTTTACCGAAGCATATAAATTGTTTTCCCTTATTTTGACAATGCCGTCGACAAGTGCTTCAGTGAAAAAAAGTTTTTTTTTAATATAAAAAAAGGAAGTATTTTATGAGTTATTCAAAATTGTCATGCAACTACGGTTTTTATGAACACTCGATATAAAGGATTTCTGGTTAGCCTTGAAGGATGACTATAGAGATAATAAAATTGCTAAAACCTTTTCCTAGAAAAATCATAAAAGTAGAAAAAATTTAAGAACATTGAAAAGATGCAAAAAATAAATATTGGCAAATTCAAAATTTTAACACCTCCCCAAAGTATCCAATAGATTGCGTTGCTGCAATAAAGATATTTGATCAGAACGTTGAGTTCTTCAACATATCAAATTTTCAAAAAAAATTTGCCGAAAGCCATTTTCCATAAGCGGTGGTCCTTTGGCCAACCGTAGACACATGTTTTCTGACCAGTGCAGCCAACTAGATGAAAAACGAGTAAAACTAGCGCCAAACTTCACACACAAAACCACACCAAAGTCACCATCAGGTTTTGGTAGTTCTATCAAGGCCTACATAATAAGATTGTGGTTTTATCATGCATTTTGTGGGTTTAGCGCATGCAGACTTTTGGCCATGAATTAGTTTATACCCTTTAGGGTGAGTGTGAAGCGTAGCTAAAATGTTTCTCCTTGCCTTACTCCTCTTAATATCCGTTTCTTTATTTTTTAGAATAAGTGTTGGGACATATATAATAAACCATTTAGGTTTTTATACAAGTTGACGTAGAATTATTGTAAAGAAACTTTTGAAAAAATTTTACACGAATGCAATGCAAAATGCTGAGGAAAGATCGAAGGCGCAGGAAACAAATTTAAAGGTCGACACAGAGTCAAAATATCAAAATATAAAATATAACAGTCACCAAAACCGACAAATTTCCTTTAGGGAATGAGTCTTTTATTTATTAGGAATAGTGAAGAGTGACCCAATTTAGTACGGCACATATTCAATTAGTAAATACTCTCTTTGTATTTACATATTGTACAAACATATTGTTCCACAATTTTGAATTCGTACCAAAATTTTACCAGTTTCTATCTATGTCACACTTGATTTTTGATAGCAATTTAAAATAAATTGAATAAGTAGTTTTTAACACTTATATTTTTTTAAATTTCATTATATTTTATTTCGTCCTGTTGAATTCGTACCAAAATTCTACAAATGTATCTCTATAGCATCTAATTTTCGTGCAAAATTTTAAGTCAATTAAATAACAAGGTTTTTACGTTGATTTTTTCCGCTATCTTGAATTCGTACCACAATTTTACCAGTTTATCTCTATATCACACTTAATTCTTGCATACAATTTGAAGTCAATTTAATAAGTAGTTTTTTCAGACGGGTTTCGAAAATATTTTATTAGGCCGCCATTTTTTTACCATCTTGGATTCGTATCAAAAAGTTACAAGTTCATTTCTATGTAACACTCGATTTTTGTGCAAAATTTGAGGTAAATAAATAATTAGTTTTTTAGTAATAATTTTTTTTACATTTCACTGGGCCGCCATTTTGTACCACCATATAGAATTTTTACAACATTTTATCAAGCCATCCCCATATGAATCCTAATTTTTGATCAAAATTTAAAGTCAGTCAGATAGACATACCGACGGAATTGAGAAAACTTTTTTTTG
Organism: Kuschelorhynchus macadamiae; assembly: GCA_030620095.1. Classification (NCBI taxonomy): domain Eukaryota; kingdom Metazoa; phylum Arthropoda; class Insecta; order Coleoptera; family Curculionidae; genus Kuschelorhynchus; species Kuschelorhynchus macadamiae. The sequence continues at coordinate 55,142 of JAUTXW010003543.1, read as the reverse complement.
GCATCTAGGGACCTCAAAACGTGAAAATCTATTAAATCCTGGAAGGGTGAATTTCACGATTACAAACATTTTATTTGGCCGCCATTTTAAATTCGTAAAACATGTCTAACTGCAAACGCATCGAGTTTATGATAGTACACACATTATAAGAAATTGACCTCTTAAACAGCTCCTTGCGATGTTGTGGAATAGTAACAATGTGATTGTTTTCGTGGACGTCACTACGAACTTTAAGCTTGTTATAAAGATATAGATGTTTTTTATATTTCGGTGTTTTATATGATAACATAGCCAGATGCAGTTTTCGCCTATTAAGCATACTCAACCAACCTGCATCTTTTAACTTATGTGAAATATGGTTTCTTCCAAATATTTCGTAAATAAAGCGAAGACAGGTATTTTGCACTTTTTGGATACGCCTAACATCGACGTTGTCGAGGCAAGGCCCGTAAACGCAGTCCCAATGATTGAAAACTGATAACACCAGAGAATCACAAAGGAGTTTTTTTGTTTCTAGTGTAAGGTAGAAGCGATACGAAAAATGTTATTTTAGTGTTGAGTATGCTACCTTCAGCTTATTAGTTACATGCTGCTTAAAACGCAAGTTGCAGTCAAGCTGTAGTCCCAGACTTTTGCAGGTGTCAACAAAGGGAATAAAAGCATTGTCCATTTGAATATCTAGGTTGTCTGGCCAAATTGCAATGTGTTCGGTTGGCGAATAGAATTACGGTGGATTTATTCGGGTTAATTTTTAGCATGTAATCGGTTTTAAATAGTGCATTAAGATCACTATTTATGTAGCGATTTGCCATATTACTTGAATATACATTGAATAGAAAGACAAGTAAATTTGAGTGTCATCAGCATAAAGATGATAATGGCAGTGTTTGATATTTATTTGAAATTGTGAGGTACATAAAGGATAGAGCAAAGGACCAAGTGTACTTCCCTGTGTAACACAACACATATATATATATCGCCCGTCCTTGACCAATCAGTTTTACGTTACATAAAACATCCGTTTTTGAGTACCTAGGTAAAAACTTCGATCGAAAACATTTTTGTTTTTGAATTCGTTACATTTGTGTAAATAGACACAATGAAAATTTAAACTGGCACGTATCCTCACGATTTATTGACAAATCACTGTTAGTCTTAATAATTACTTTTCCATTAGATATTAGATAACACTTCTATCGACACTTGTGTTAATAAATTTCCATCGTTTGAAGTACAAAAATAAACTTGTTTGTATTTTACCTTGCATTAATCGAATTTGATGTAAAGTTGATAAGGATGGAGACATACAAAGTCGTCACCGAAGTGGCAGATTAGTCCTCTCGTAAATTTGCAAGTGATTCTGGCACCTAGAATTTCCTCAACATGGCTTGCGCCAGATAAACTCATAATTCTTAAAAATGTATACTGTACCCTCTCCAATTTGTCGATATGCACTTGATAGTTAGGGTGCCAAATAGAGGAGGCATACTCTAACCTACTACGAATTAGAGAATAAAAAAGCGAGCATAGGGTTTCAAGTGACTTGTACTCCCGACTAGATCGTATAAGAAATCCCAAATTCCGATAAGTCTTGGCAACAGTATCTTCAATGTGATAAATAAATGAAAACCTGCTATCAAATATGACTCCCAAGTCTCTAAAGTGTTCAACTCTTTTCAGAGCAACACCGTCCATACGATACTCATACTGCATAGGAATTCTACTTCTACCGAGTGATAAAACATTAGATTTAATGATGTTAAAGAGCAGTTTGTTTTTTTTACACCATTCCTTATTATTTCAGATATTTTTATCAAATGTGGCTTAAATCTAAATCTACAGTTGTAAACTATAATATAAATTAAAAAGAACATATAATAATTTTAATTAAATTCAACGTTTTTATACGTTCTGTCCGGTCTGTGCAATACAGGAAGTGTATATTTCCCCTAGTTTTTTAACTGTTTTGCTACACACCCACCCTGATTGAGTAATTAAGTTTCTTCACTTATTTTTTGCTTAAGTTGCACAAGATATTGGCTTCTATCTTCATATACAAAATGATAAGTTTCCCATAAAAAAATAATGAGGTGACAAGATTAGGGCTCTCGAGGACCAGGGAACATTTCCATTGGACCCAATGATTTCTAAAAAATTGTTTTTTATATATTGGTTTATAGCCTCGCCACTGCGATATGGAGAATCATCCATTTGAAAAATTATATTATTCACTGTCTTATTAGCAGTTTATAAACAACCATTTTGCTGAATTTACTTGGTTCATTGGAAATGTTCACTGGCCCCCCATGAACCCTGATCATACCCCATGTATTATTTTTAATGGGGAACTTTAAAATATAAGGTGTGTAAAAAAAGATTTTAAGCAACTTAAGAAAAAAATAAGTGAAGTAATTCTGTTATTCGACCAAAGCAGTTCTACAGTAAAAAGATGAGTCATACATTACCTATAAAAACAATTATTAATGCATAAATATATTATTTTAATTATACAGTTTGAAAGCTTTATTATGAAAAAATAAGCTACATGCCGAAGATGATCGTCAATAACTCTGAAACAGTGAGTCGAAGACCCATATTTTTAAATATCGCTAAGATCTTTATTCAAAGCTGCATTAAAATTTAAAATAATATGCATGGGTTTGCATTTTGCAGTACGATAGGCGAAACCTGACAAGTTGTAACTTTTTTTAAGTTTTATGATGATTTTCTACCTTTTTTACCCTAGCTAAATCTTAAAGAGCTTAAAACTACTTTAATTCCGTCGATTTGAAAATCAGTAAAACACTGAAGAAGAATGGAAATAAATGCAAATAAATAAATAAGAAATCATGGTTCTTGGGATTAGACCGTGTCAAATTGAAATTACTATCCGACGTTTCGCCTTCGATTGCTTTGGGTATCTTCAGGGATCTTTACTTCACGAGATCTGAGCACTTAATGATTCAGTGTGTTTTTTTTTCGCCACTGTTGCTAATTTTCAACAGCGTATTAAGGTATTATGTTGTGCCAACAAACAAAAAACGACCTTTTTTTGCCGCTAAATGTAAATACTTGTCCCTCACCCCCTAGAAACGCATTCTAAATACGCCACTGATAAAGTGAATAAGTAATATTCGTTTGACAAATCCAGACATTTTTATGCTTAAAAGTGAGAATGGGAGAGACAACTCAGACAACGTTTAACGAGGGAGAAGATGTTAAGAGCTATTGGTATGCTTGAAGCAAATACACTACAGATTGATGTAGCGCATGCGAATGGTACGACACAAAGTGTTATTTCCCGACTTTTTGCCCGTTACCGTGAAACAGGGCTTGTATGCGAAAGATATCTGGGTCTACGCCGCATTACCAATCAAAAGCGAGACTATTTTTTGCAATTATCTGTAAGAAGAAATCCGGCAGCACCAGCATCTGAGCTGAAAATGAGGCTACAGCAGACACGATATACAGGTAACATCCAGAACTCTATCCTGATTCTAGACGTGTACAAATATGGAGAACTCCAGGTAATGAAGTAGGGTTAAATAATGTACAGGAGGTTTATTCAAACAAAGGCGGAACTGTAATAGTTTGGCGTGGGATCAGTATAGGAGGAAGAACTGACCTAATTCGACTAGACAATTTTCTTAACGCCAGTACCAATATGTAGATAAAATACTCCGACCAGTGGTTGTTGCATATGCAGCTGCCCTTGAAGGTAACTTTGTGCTTATGTACGATAACGCGAGATCGCATGAACGGTATATTAACATTTTTAGAAGAGAATGCTATTGAGGTACTGCCCAATCCCCGGATTTAAATCCGATAGAACATGCATAGGGTATGCTCTAAAGAAGAGTTCTAAGTAATTGTTCGTAACTTTACAGGAAACTTGGTGGGCAATAGCGTAAGAAGACTTAGATCATTTGATACAAAGCAGGAAAAGGAGATGTAGAACCGTCATTATTAATCGAAGTGGGCAGAAGGTTTATTAAGTATCTTTTAATATACACAAACTAGTTTTATTGAGTACTTTTGGCGTTAGATTGTTTTTATAAAGGATGTCGTCTAGAAAATAAAACAACTTTTAAACTCAAACATATCACTCTTTATTAACTTAAACAAAACTTAAAACTCTTTGTTCTTATAATATAAAAAATACTTTAAGTATAAGCATATTGTCATTAAATACATTTTTTTTATTTACAAGTTATGTAAAATAACAACAAAATAAACAGTATAAGCATGGAAGACTTACGTAAATTCTGTTGTTTTAAGGCACTATATAGGAATAAGTATCCACATAAATGTAGAAATATATAACACATTAACATTTCAATGTTTTTAATTATTGCGCACAGATTTTTGGTGTGAGTAGTGTATTCAAGCGTAAAGACGTTTGATCTGACGAAAGTCAAGTGCGATGTCAGTTTGAGTGCATTATAGTTTTTTATCGTAACTCGGGAGCTGGCCTCTTTTCTCATTACTTAAAGTCGGATGTTCTTTTTTTATATAGTTTTCGTCATGTTAATGCTTAAAATGCTCTCCTGCCCGTTAGCAGACGAAGACAAAGCTTCGCAACCACTTGTCAAATATGTCTAAAAAAGTATGCAACAAATAGGAAACTTTTTCATGATTCGGGAAATTTTATTCTTGATGTTGGTGCTTGAAGAAAAAATAGTTTTGTTATAGTTTAGGTATTAAACGTAAAAAATATGGCTTTCAAAAAATAAAATTTTTGTGACTGCAGTTTTAAAGGCCACAAAAAATCGTAAACAAAAAAGGTAACAAAAAATTGGATATGTATTTAGATTCAAAAATCGAAAAAATTATTTTGTTTACGATTTTTTGTGGCCTTTCGAACTGTCGCATGTCGTCACAAAAATTTTATTTCTTGAAATTTTTATTTTTTAAAATCCACTTTTTTGAAAACCCTGTATATCTGACCTAAAGTTTAGTACTGCCAAAAATATTTTTTCTTTAAACACCAACTTTTATCAAGAATAAAATTTTCTAAGAAATGAATAATAAAAAAAGTTTCCAGTTTTCATAAAAATGTTTAAAGCTGACTTTCTTTACATAGAACTTTTTACTCGAGCCTAGCCCTCAACACGGTTAAAGCAAAAACTTTTTTGCCAATAGTCAACACCAAAATAAGATGTAAAAATCCTGCTAGTCCTGCCATGGGTCAAGTTTTTGGCAGAAGCAGATAAAAGTTTAACTTGGCGACTTGTTTGAAGGCAAGAGTGTAATCAAAAATAAAATTTTTTTGTGTAACTCATATAATAATATTTTTTTATGGAGTAAGCAGATCCTTTTTTGAAATAATATTTTACCATAATTATGTTTTATTATTTCCATAATTTTAACGTAAATAAATATTTACATAAATTTTATAATTTTTAATAAACAAAAAATGTTCTATTAATGTAGAAATTGATATACTAAATTATTTGAGTATACTAAATAGACTAAAAATAATACCCGTGAAAGGTGCTTAACCTTCGTGAACATGATCCTTTCAAAGTTGTTGAGGCTAACTACCTGGTTTTCGTTTGGGCGTCATTCGACCTGTTGTTCGCTATTTAGAATGGTGTTGACTATTCGCAAAAATATTTCAGCTTTAAACATGTTGAGGAAAGTAATATTAACATGACGTGGCGATTTTGATCGCTCCTGCATGGGCTAAGCCGCACCCAACTTGTGGCAGTAGTCTTAAACTTATCACGATATAAGCTATATGTAAAAAAGATTTCCGCTTTTTATCAATTAACATTTTTTAACATACAATGTGTCCAAAAAGTATACAACATTGGAACATGGAAAACTTTTTTATTATTCATTTCTCAGAAAAGTTTATTCTTGATAAAAGTTGGTGCTTGATAAAAAACTATTTTCGACAGTATTAAACTTTAGGTCAGATATTCAGGACGTTCAAAAAATACAAAATAGTGGATTTCAAAAACCAAAAATTTAAAAAAATTAAATGATTTGTGACGACAGTTTTAAAGGCCTTAAAAATAGTAAATAAAAGCTAAGTAAAATGTTTTTAGCATAATTAAGAAGATATTTAAGGTCTATCACCGAAAAATTTTTTTTTTTGATTTTATATCTAAATATATGTTACTATAACTAATGAAAATTTTACTTATCGTTAATTTACGATTTTTGTGACCTTTACATTGTCATCACAAAAATTGTAGTTTTCAAATTTTTTGTTGAAATCCACTTTTTTTTATTTTTATCTCCCTGTATATCTGACCTAACGTTTAATATTGTTAAAACTATTTTTTAAGCATTAGTCCTAAAAAATGAATAATAATTAATAAAGAGTTTATCATATGTTGCATTCTTTTCTGGACACACTTTACACGCGGTTGCAAAGCATTGTCCCCGCCCGCGGACTGGCAGGTGCGCATTTTAAGCATTAACGGGACGAATACCTACTAAATAAAAAAAGAACATCCAACTTAGCAGATTTAGCAATGAAAAATGAGGCCAGCTCCCGAGCTATCATATTAGAAGTAACGTTTTGTTTATAGAGTTATGCGGTGCAAACAATAACACAAAATTTAAGATGATAGGTCATTAAATTTTGCCAATAAAATTACTAAACTAACTAAAAAAAACCTTGCTAATTTTAATAGCACTTATTTATAGTTATTTCTACGGATCTAAATACCGATCATTATAAGACTAATCGTAAATGTTATTAGACTAGACATCAGGCAAAACTGATACCACAGCGTGTCTCATAATGATTATTTTCGATCCGAATAACATACAAAAATTTATCTTCTAGAGTCAATTTTGAGTCAAACATTGTGCAAATTTTGTTAAAAAATAATTCCGAAGGGCTATCGTTTTCTCATTGCTAAGTTTATCGTTTCAGGACTATAATGAATCTATTAGAATACTCAGTCCGAAAAATATGTCATTTTGATACTAAAAATGACGATAAAAAAATAATTAGTGTTTTGAAAACAAAATTTTAAAAAATGTAGTGCTTATATGTTTATATGAATTGTAAAAACTAAATTATACATATTTCTATTGTATTAAGAAATGCTCTCATCATACTTGACATTATCTTGCGGAAACACCATACTAAAGTAAAGGTATACTACTCACATAATGGCTACAATTATGAATACAATGTTGATACACCAACGATAAAAAATATTATTTATATTTTTTTTCTACGTTTATGATCATATTATGATTAGTCCAAAAAAATATAAGCTGTACAAAATATTTATCAGTAATATCACAAAATATTTTTATCTGTTCTATTCTCTATAAACGTATTTCTTTTTAAAATATATGTACATATTCTATTACTTTATATTTTTATTTTAAAAATATCAAAGAATTATGATATAAAATTTATTCGTACATAAGAAAATAAAATGAATAATGAAAGAAGATAAGGGCAGAAATTATTATTTGTTAAGAACAAACTTTAAAAATATGTAAGCTACAAAACAAATTTGCGTTAAAGATCTTTCATCCTTCAAGTTCTACAAATTTAAATCGCTTTTAACATATATAACTTTTTACTACCTACTCTACTGTATTATATTCATATGTTTATACAGCAAAACTATTCAAGAAAACTATCACAATTCGCCAAAATTTTAAAATGGGAGGTCTAAACATGAACACTTTAAATTTAAAGCTAAGAATTGTTTTACATTTACTTGTTTTTTTAAAAATTTAACCTTACTATACAACTGCTAGAGGGAATCATTAAAACAAACCTTTCATGGTATATATTTTTTTGTTAAAAAGTCTAGATAATCAAAATCGCTTATATTGAATACTATGATAAAAAAATACGATATATAATATAATAATTGCTTCATATATCTCGTTTAAAATTTACATTCAACTGACTTTTATTTGAGCTCTTCTTTTGTCAGAACATAAATTAAGCGAGTTAAAAAATGAATTCTAATATTTCAATTACAACTAAAACAATGGGGTTTTAGAATGAACTGATCTAAAGGATTTTTATTTGCATTGTAAACCATTAAGCAACACTGAAGGGATAGCTAAAACAAACAATTTTACAAATTTTATACCCGATAGTGACAAATATATATTAGTTCGCAAAAAATATTAACTTTTATAAAACTTGAAATAAACAAAAATTTCTTTAACACTGTACAAAGCTGTGATATTATAATAGTCCTTAATGATTATAAGTGAAACTTTAAAATGTTTACTACAAAAATCCCAATTGGTATGATATGCCTCGTTACAGTTCTTGCTTCAACTGAATATAATCCATTAAATGCTTCAGTGTTATTGTCATTTTAAATGTTTTATTTTGTTAGTTTAGACTCCCAAATTATTACAAAATATATTTGTTACCAAGGTCGCCAGGGTCTCTCATCGGAGTTCTCATCACAATGGTCGGGTTTCCTAACCACCAGAGACAGAGGTTTTTGTTGCGTTGAACAATACATCGTATCCATAGGCTCAGGACTGTGACTAGGAGTGTAACTTGAGCTGGAACCTGCGGAAACAGTACTGGCAGTGCGTTCGGGCACTATAGGCACCAAAAGAGGAACCGGAGAAGGAATCGCCTGATGATTCTGAGCTGAGGCTGGTAGCACTAAAGCTATATCTCCGTTTGGCAGGCGTGTAGGTACTAATTGAACCCCAGCTCCAGTTCCGTTACTTAAAATGATTCCAGATTGAGGTACCTGCTGCTCGGGAGACCTTTGAGGATTAGGCAAAATATGCACTTGCACCTGAGGTACTTCTTGTGGCTTGCAAGTCTGACTGAGACAACTTGCAAGATGCTGTAGGAGCTTTCTTTTTACAACAGGCTCCAATCCAGGAAATCGACCGACTTCGGTGGCACATTCTGTAAACCCAGCTCGGAATTTACCAATGGCTGACGGGTCTGTCACGTTTGAAATTGTCTGTTGTTGTCTTTGGAGATTTTGAAGGTGTTTTACTGTCATTTCTAAGATGTCGGCTTTTTCGAGTTTGGAATGGCGAGCGGGCTGGAAAGAAAATTGTTTATTAGATCTTAATACGACGAATATTGCTAAATTATTTTTAGCCTGATTTATGAATGTTCTTTTCAACAAAAATATTATTTACAGTGTTTGAATTGCATACTTTTTGCTTGTTACGTAACAATTTTGGCATTTTTTTAATAGTCTATTTCTTCTATTAATTTTAATTTCTTATATGGTATATTGCTTTTATTATGAAAAATTCGTATACGTAGAGTTAGAAAGAGTACAATAAATAGAATGTAGTACTTTTTACTCATATAACTTGTGGCTTTATGCTGTAAAAATTCCTATTTTAAATACTTGTTACACAATATACATAACATTTCTTCATTTTTTTTCTTGTTCTTTACTTACATCTTTTTTCATTGCATCTAATATCAAAGTCTTAAGTTCATTAAGACAATTGTTGATTCTTGCCCTTCGTCGTTTCTCCATAATAGGTTTGTTACTCTGCAAATAAAAAAGAAACTTAAAATGTGTTTATCTAATAATCATATTGAATAACAGTACATTTTATTTAATATCCGGTTATCCTTAAAGTAGTAATAAAAATAATTTACATCCATATAGTCACAGCAGCTTAAGGAGGTTAAACGAAAGAGACAGTCAACTAAAATTATTTCAGATCAAGCATCAGATTATGAATCCCAATCGATAGCAGCTTTATAAGTGTACTATAAAATAATTCGAAATAGAGAAGCTGTTATATTTGAAAGTATTTTTAGGGAAGTGCTACGGTATAAATACTCTGCTAATAGGCCGTGTTCAATCCAAACGGCCTAACCTATATATAGAAAAATAGTTTACGCTTTTGATCGAAAAGTGACAAAATGTATCAGAATAATTCGTTTCCTTCATCGCTTTGTGCATTAGAGGTGCAGTATTTTTTTCTTCTAAATCTGTTTCAAACTTTTCTCCAATTTTATTTTCAGCACCTTATAAATGTATCTTAATTTTGCTAGTAAATTATATTTTCCGGTATACTAACAGACAGAAGCTCTGTACTTAACTGCGCAAATTTAAAAATTTTAATTAATAACTAGAAAAATAATATTCAACACTGTTCAATGGTTGAAAATGTCATCTTAAACCCGTAACTGTCAAGTTAGACCTGGTCTAAATTTAGGTTTATTTAGTGAATACGGGTGTTGATGTTTACATTATACTTTAACAGTAACGACTCTCATTAATATGAAATCACCTCGGAAATCACTTTAGCCACTTAATTATTATCTAATTATTGACTTGAAAATTAACAATTAGTATTCACATTCTTCGAATTATCAATGATCGTGTTAAAGTAAAAATAAATGCTTCTATTATTTCCATGGAAAAACACATATTACTAATTCGTGGTAAAAAGTGGTTTGATACATCCTGTAAAAGCAAGGCGACCTTGCTTCTGGCGCTCCTAGTACAAATCTTGGCGTGGGAAAAGCGTTGCGTCAAGCGTGGCCGCCTCGTGCCCGACTTGGCAACGTGCCGCGACGCTCTTTTGTATTAAATATAGCCGCGACGCCGGCTCTGATCAAATGTCCGCGTCGGTGACGGCAGCTCGCGGCGCTTCCCAGAGAGATTTCGCACGTTGTGCACTATTTATAAAATATCTAGGATCTTCGGTTTTAAAATTAAGATTAACTATTTTTTATCTGGCGAGGATCACGAGAAACATGAGTATCAGAGACCACTATATCCTGCTTTTAAAATTTCACTAACTTTAAACTATTGACAAGGACTGATTGTTTTTCATCGAACAATCTGACAACAATTTTTTTCTTTTTAACTGTGAATTATTTTGTTTCTCTGTTGTGTGTGTGTTAATTCAATAAATTATAGCAAATAATGTATGTAAATAAACTACAAAATTAAATACACACAACAAGATTTGGCAACATGATTTTTCTAACAATATTAAATAACAGATGCGTTTGCATACTTATGCTGCATACTGAGTACCCAAGGGGGGTCTTTTTAAACCTAAAAGTTGGTCTGTGAAAGTAAAATGCAAGTCGGAACTCGAATCTCCACTATGGCGTGGCTTAGGAGGCCATACCTTGTCAAATAATGTATAATAAAGGGACAGAAAACTAAAAGTCCGATGAAGATTCAGTGCGGCAACCTTCTATGCGTCTTTTGATGAATATGTCTCATCCGGAGGCAGTTAAAATGTTCAGAGTTGAGGAAAAAGCTACTTTAGAGACATAGGAGTAGCATTCGATGTCTAGTTTAACTTGTCGTGTTTAGGCTGAGATATGTAAAATGTATCTGGAAAACATATTTCCGGCCTCAGAAGAGGAAACATTTAGCGCCTACTATAATAATATTGGTTGATATCAATCGAGTTGCCATTGCCAAAAGTTGTTGTCAAAAATATTTGGTTGAAAGGGCCAATTAATTCACTCAAATGGTGTGAGAGATCATTTTCGGGAATCTTAGTAATATTTTTTTTCAAAAAGATGTTCTCTACTCTATATTTATTTGGAAGCATTATGAAACAGAAGAATTTTATTTCTCTGGACCTAGTGCTCACTTTGATTTTGCAAAGCGTTAAAAAATTATATGTTGATAAAATTACTGGTAAAAAGCTCGGTAAAAGCTATGCTCAGATGTAGCTCATTATTATTTCAGTTAGGAATAAATCCGAAAAGTTTAACATAATTTAGAGTTTTGTGTAACTTAGAGATACAGATGTAGAACACGATAGAGATTGGAAATCCAAGTAGAAAAAATAATTTTTTGGGCTCAAAGAGCAGTCTTTATTAAACACAGCTAACTTTGGAAAAAAAAGTCAGAGGAACAAATCTGATAATTAGATAAATAAATAATAATTTACACTAGGCTAAAAAGACCACAAACATCAACAGTTGCCACCTATCGTGACAACTACTTTATACAAATTATAATGTTTCCTTTTAACACATTTTGCAATATGTTTTTTAATTTTTTTTTGGCCTAGATATCTCGTATCTACAACTTAAAATGCAGTAAATTGTAATTTTCATGATTAACTCTTTCGAATAACTATCAAAATTGTCACGTTCGTTAATTATTACAATTTTAGACTCAAGTTTCGATTAGTATGCGCCTTTAACACTCGAATGTATTCCCATCTCTAATTTTACCGTAAATACGAAATAGAAACACCTCAGTGTATAAAATGAACGTGTCGAAAATGTTATAATATTAACTTATATCTCGATTTATATATAACATAACATTCAGAATAGTAGAAATTAATGTCGCATACTTCGTAATACTACTTGACTTTAAATATAGATATTTTATCGTTACAGAGAATCACAGCTTTGCAAAAACTCCTCGGAGTGTTATACGACCTATTGTTTTTAATTGAGGTTGCACGATTCTTGTTTTTTTTTTAAACATTCGTACTACGCTATTCCGTTGCTCGTTTATTTTATAAGGCATAATAGTTTACATTGACGATACGTGGAACTTTTTCTTTCGGCGTACTTATTAGGTATAAATGTTTAATTCATCACAGAGCACTATGAAGTCAATGGTAGCCCTGTTTAATATTTTTTATTGGAAAATGAGAACGAGAATTCGACAAGTAAACAAGGAACGTCTGACGAAACCGAGGTCAAATAATGCTTGGCCAACCTTTGGAACTGGCTTGTGTAACATTCGAATGTTTTTGATAATCCGATTTTTTTTAGTTCACGGTGCAAATTAATGATAGCTGAAAAAAATTCAAAAGCATCTTAATTGTTTCACGTCACAGTACAAATCATTACATTTTTTTAGAGAAAAAAACTTATAGTATACTTTTGCTGAATTATTTTATGTGCATTTTTCAATCCCTGGCAAATCGTGATTTTTATATATGAGCAAATTGCACAGAAATTAGTACATAAACAAAAATCTGAAAACTTCCTACTAACTACCTATTAACAATATTTCATCGTTTGTGTTTTGCCGACGTTTTATATAAATTATTTTCCAAAATAAAATTTCTAAAAGATTAGAATTAAATAAAACGAACACAGATGGAATGATTCAAAAGCTGTGAAACTATCTAACAATTACTTAAGGCGATTTACATAAAAACTTTTGTTTTCTGAAATAATTTAGTTTTGCTGGGGAGATAAAACTTTTGATGAATCAATCTGATAGTATTTAAACTTTTTCTTCTTTTTCTAGAAAATGTTAATCCCTTAATTCATTTATTTACATGGATTTGGAGAGATCATGCGTACCTACAAAGACTTAATCCTAAAGAAATTCCAAAAACTCGATTAAAAACTCACTGTTATCTGAAATTGTTTTTACACGGATCAAAAATCGTCAATATAGTAGGTCCAGCAAAGATAGTAAGAGGAATTTCCCACAAAAATTCTAAAATAATTGTATAAATCCAAAGGAGTTTGGCTTACATAGCGATATATATATTTTCTATGGTCCTTAGAGCCACAGCATAATATTAGTTTTTATTATGCATATTTCAAAAAGTGTAGTTCAATTTTTTTTTGACAAAAAGACGATTACCATTGAAACCATATTTTTCCAAAATGGAGATAATAATGGTTTCAAATATGTGCTTTTGTTTATAAATATCATTATAAATAAAAATATCAGTATTAGCATAAAATAAATATAGAATATATTATCTTACGAAAATAAAATCGCAAAAAAATGTTGGTTAGTATCGAGGGTAAGTATTCAGTGTGACCAGAGTTGTCAAAAAGCTTTTGCTCGAAAAATATGTATGCCAAAAGTCAATTGACATTTTTTTCTTAAAAATTTGAAAACTGGTAAAAAGTTTATCGTTCAATTTATCGCTCAAATGCATTTTACAAATTAATATTTTATTTTAAACGTCATTTTGTTAATGAAAACATAAGTGTGTCCAGAAAATGCGTCCATCTTGAAGCAAAGTTTATCCAATTTCCGCAAGTGAATGTAAAATATTTTCAAAAGGAGTTATTTACTAAGTCAATACATATTGATTTACTTTTTAATAAAAATAAAACTGATAAAACTTTTTCTATTTCTATATTCTAAAAATAAATATTATTAAACTATTGAAATAACCAAATAAAGCCTAAATTATAAAGTGACATTAAAACAATTGGATAAATTCAAAAGTAAAAAAAAAACAAGTTAAAAGAATATGTATTAAATCAAAAAGAAACGTAGTTTACCTTTACCATTCTTAAAAATTTTGAGGAAAAAGATAAATCATGTAACTAACTTTTTTACTGTGATTTTGCATTATTTTTAAAGCAAAAAACTATTTGCAAAACAAAAATTTTAAGGTCAGTAAAAAAAATTCTCATATAATGCGAACTTTATTGGACACAATCTAGATCGTGAAATACTTGTTCTATATAAGGTACCTTTTATCTAACTAAATAATGTTTTTCTTATATTATGGAATTTGAACACTTGCTGGTGGGAATAAGTTAGGGTAAAGATTTTTGTCCCCTTTTCAAAGATTCGTTTGCATTCTGACTTTCTTTACTATAAAACTTGCTTTAGTTTTCCCCGAGGGTTTCCCACCTCCATTTTCGTTTCGTTTAATAGACCAGTTCCAATACATTGGGCTTATTTTTTCTAACCACAAAGTATTATCAACTGGTACCAGTTACGAGAGTAATGTAGTTTTTAATTTTTCTCTTTTATTCTAAAAATAATAGTTTGCGTATTTCATTCGAATTAGTAATATCAGTACAAAGATAAAATTGGAAGGAACAGACACAATACCTGGAATTACCTGGTTATTTTCCCACAAACAGTACATTATTTGTAGAATAATGGGTATTTGAGCAACATAAGATAACTATTACAGTTTTTCTTATGTTTTACTTCCTTAGATCTAGGAATATAAATAATAATTACATGATCGACGTGGCTATTTAACAAAACAAGTCTGGACTGATATTTTCGGGTTCAGTGCAATTAGAAAAAAGTGACACCGCTATCTAACACCCTTCGCATAATATTTCTAAAAAGAAGTATTTAAATAAATGTATAATTTTATTTAACCTAACTACCTCTTGTAAACACTGATGATTTATAATGCATTTTAAGTTAATATTAAGATACCTACGTTTTTAATTTATCTAAATTTGGATTTTTTGGGCCTTCTTTATCGCGCAAGAGTAAGAAATATTTTAACTTTTATGTCCAAACTAACTTTAAACTTATTACTGCTTGAACGATGAATAATAAAATAATATCAAAAACAATTATTATTACATACCCTTCTATTGTCACTAACTCTGGTAGTACTCCTGCTGACTGCACAACCAACAGGACCTCCGCCACTCTCCATAGTCACCGTTAAATGTCCATTTCCATTATCATTTTTTACCACCACAGGTGTGACTGTAATTGATGGATTTGGCTGCAAAACACTAGCGGGAACACTAGTGGTACTAGTGGAAATACTGGGTTGCGTTGTTGTTGTCACCATTTTATAAATGATTTCAGCAATGATCAGTCTTTGCAATCAAAATAAATCTAAATCGCGAGTCACAGAAAAAGACACTAATGCATCTGAGGTTTGTCCGAAATCCAGATCAGATACAAATTCAATCCGTCTAGTACCATCTAAAACTGTTCAATGTCCAAATTATTTTTTTTGCGCACAATGCACTCGAAAATTTCAAATTTAAACTCAATGAAGGCTATGCACGTATATACTTTAATAGAGGACCTCGTATAAATTCTGGTGTACTACTCACACGTAACTCTTGCGACAGAATGAATCGGTCGCGTGGATGTCGAACTGCTAAATCTGCTGAAACTGACCTGTTGTTTTCACGGAATTGCAGCGTTGCCACGCCACGCGGAAATATTAGAGTTTTATAATTTTTCAAGTCATATAAAATACTTTAATTGTGAAAAATGTCAATGTTCAATATCTTTTTTTATTTTATCGAAAAATAAAAAACGGAGTTTAGATGAATTTTGGTTCAATTTTAATTTAAACTTGTTTAACTACTACACTGTAATTTTTTGCCTTTAAATTTCAAATAAAATAAATTTAACTATCACTTTCCATGAAATCTAAACAGTTGAACTCAAATGGAACAGGGATGCATGAACTCAACCTAAATTAAAGCGCAAACGTTCAGAAACTTTTTGTTATTTTAGTGGAAATACTATAATTATGCTATAGTATATTCAAGATCAAGATGCACTAAATCTGAAAATTTATCCGCCAACGCCGCATGGTACAGTAGTTAGTTTTACATTATTGAAACACCAATTTAAAACATTTTAAAAAAAACGTGTGACTTCAAAAATTATCTATTTATTTTAAAAATACAGCTGGATTCCTGTGTCATATAATAGTCATTTGTGTCGTATTCGTTGAGTCATCTTGGTCTTGGAATTGTTTTTATACTTGCCTAGATATTATAAACAATCCCTAGTTTGTTTAAAGTTTTGTTTGTTTGTTTGTTTTTTTTTTAGTCAAAAATATACGAGGTAATTTGTGTTATACTTTTTCATGTTTTGATATGAATTCTTTAACATGTATGCCTCTGTCAGTATGCATGGGCATAACAGTATGGCTGTAACAGTCTCAAATTTTACATTCATAAATCGATGTAAACTAATCGAGACGTACATTTTCTTACAGGATAAATCAGATCAATAGTTATTAATTATTGTAATAACGAAAATAAATATTCTCATTGATCTCACTGATTAAATGAAGGTAATAATATAAGAATAAAAAGTTACTTATATCACCGTTATTTTTGTTTTCTAAAAAATTAATTAAAAACAACCTATAAATATAAATTTATTTCTTAGAAATTAATTTTAAAGGTTCTGTCGTTAAGTCCAAGCAGAATTTTAGCAGAACTCTATCAGTCTATGAGTCCTTTATAACTTAAATGCCACTAGACCGATTGATCTGTGGTGTATTATGTAACATAAGTTTGCTTGAAATGTGAAAATTTTCATTAAAGATACATTTTTTACATATATGAAATTTCAACCACCTGATTTTTTTGTGTAACAGAACCAGTCAATTAGATAAGTAGTTTTTGAATTATGCTACAAACATATCGACAACCATACACATGGAATTTGTTTATACCAATCGCTTATTCTCTGCTTCTCCAGCATAGCAATGTAAAAATGACGTTTATAAAAATATTGAGCTGTTATCTTCAACCTATTAATCTGATTCCGGAATGCGATTTAAGAATCCTAATGTAAAAGCCCTCAACAAGTAAGAATAATCTCATAGGTTCTATTTTCAAGACGAGGAAGAAATCGCAAACACTATGTAGTAGCATATAATATGCCCGTAGCCCGTAGTACAATTTAGTTTTCTTTTAATCATCTGAAGTATGCAGTATCGTGGTTTTATCATGATAGGATTGTGGTAGAACTATTGCCTGATGTATACTTAATAGTTTAGTAGTGTTTACCATTTATATTGCTTTAGGATAAATGTAATTCTATTATTCTAACTGTTATTATTATTAATATTATTATTAGTATTATTGATATGAATATTGTTAACGTATACTAAAAAAACTTAATATAACTAATTTGCCAAATCAGTCTAAGCAGATCAAAGAAACATAATAATTTTTAATGTTTAGAGACGGGTCCATTGTCAGTTCGGCAACGTCGCTCAACCCATCCTTCCGCAGCATCCGACACGAGCTATCCATTCGCAGGGGGAAGGGGGCAACCAAAGAGACCGCACCGCTTGCTGAGACGAAAAGTTCGGCACGTTCCCAGGCTCGTTCGGCCATTCCCGATAGCGTTCGGCCGTCGCGCTACCTGTTGAATGCCGCGCGGTGTCAACTAGGCAGCGGAGGAAGACCTTTTTTACGCAAAGTCAAATGCCGGTGAGAGATCGAAAAAATCACGTGGGCTGGAAAGGATTTGTAGGTGGTGAACAGGGCGTGAGGCGAGGGTGGAAACGATCCGTGTTTTTGGTGAAATGGGCGTTGGATTTACCTTTACCGCTAGTCAGGCTTTATATGGTTGCGCTAAAAAAAGTCATATCTACATTTTATTCCAAACGATCAAATGAAATATAAAACAATTGTATTATAATATTGTTGACTTTAACATGACTCCTCGAGGGCGGATTTAGAACGTTTGCCTCCAGACAATCGGTTTCTATGTTTTTTTACAAAAGATGAAAGGTTTATTTAATGCCGCTATTGTATGTCTTCTTTGAAAAGTTATAAACAGAATAACAAATCATGTTAATAATATATGTACTTAGAATTACACACAGGTAAAAATATAATGTTAATAAGTAGATAAGATCGAGGTTTGATTGATCTTTAAAATACAACTAAGCATAAGTGCAGAAACGGAGTTGCAAAAAATTACTTCCAAATTCAAGAAAATAGTTATTTACCTAACTAAGGCGGGAAGTGGTACTTTTCCGCACGCGACTGAGTTCGGTAAACCGTTGAAAGCGGAAAACTCACTTTCCATACGAGCCAGGTACATATTTTTTCCTATGAGCATGCATAAATTACGTACCTATGTATTAGCAAATGCAGTTTAGTGAGGAGGGTGAAATGAAGTATGTTAAATTTTTATTTATTAGAATTGATTACTTCAGATTAGATTTGATCACAAATTAAAGGTTTAAAATATGTCAAATGTGATTTTCAGAATCTCTAAGCTGCATTTACCTTTAGCGACTTTCAAAAATAGTTGCAAAACGCACGTATATTTTACATTTATTCATAAATAAAAATAACAATATATTTTTAAATTATTATTTTATTAAACAATTATTTATTGTTGGTTATGACGTTTATATTGAATGTACAGTTTTTGGAATTGTTTATATTTAGAGGAGATGTCAATTCTAAACACTGTTTATTATAAGTTGTACTACTTGTTAATGAAAATGAAACAGATTCACCTTCAGCTTTCTTTTCGGTAAAAATTTTATTTGCAATTTGATTTTTGTTCTCTATTGGGACTTCCAAATAGCCTTCTGCCAGGGTAGTGAATTTCCATCCTCCATGATATTATTTATATTTTCTCCTGAATCAGCTTACATTATGGCAGAAGATCGGCGAAAACTGGGTCTCTTTGTCTTCAATGTTATCAATGGTTATCTTCCCAAATATATTAATCCCCACATATTGTATTGTGCATTTCCTTGTTTGTAGTTTACAAAAAAATGACGATGAGCTATGTTCGAAGGACGTAGAGCTACATATTTTCCTATAAAGCTGAGAGTAAACTGCATCTCCACCAATTACAAATGTTCTGGAAATATTAGTTTTTGTATCAGGAATTTTAATGATTAGTAGGGTCTCTTTGTCTTCAATGTTATCAATGGTTAATTTAGTAAGATCCTCGAGACGACATGCACCTGCCAATCCAATAACGGCAATTTCCACATTTAAAAAAACGTTGGATTTTTTGAAAGTATCCTACGTTTTTCTGAAATGCTGTTAATTTTGAATATTTAGCTATATCCACATCTGTGTTTATTTTGATGATCAATTTGAGCATTGAAAAAATTGACCATAGCGTAGAAGCTTTGCAGGTTTCAGATTTTTCACCAAAATAGGCTAGAAATACTTCCTCTTTAGGAGATTGCGTAAAAACTTTGTATTCTTTTTCATACCTATAGTAGGATTTTTCGGACCATACCTGTAAGCTGACTGCTGCAGCTTCTTCCAAAATAATTCCAGGAATTAGATACATCTTCGCCTATGTCTTGCATGTTGAGTGGCGAAACTGTCTGCTAAAAGCACAAAATTACAAATAACTACGCAAAATAAAACACGCCCAGACGCATAAATTGTTGTTATTGCTTTTTGGTGTCATCGCAACCGAGACTTGTCGATCAACACTATTGTTGAAACAATTGTAACTAAGGTTACTTAACATTAAGCTAACTGAAATGATGTGAGATTATAATACGATGTAAGTTAAAATTATAATATAAATAATGGGATGAATTTTTGAATTTTTTAGGATATTGAAGAATTAAAAATCTAGATGAGGAATTGCTTCTTTCTGTTAAGTGGGTTTTTTAATATTTTTTGGAAAAAAATAATATCTAATACTTTTGACACAGCTGAAAGAAAATTTGTCTTTTTCAAGCACTAGTGCAGAAAGTAAATTACTTTCCACAGACTCATAGGAAAAAGTCACTTTGCTATGTTTTCAGACACAGTGCCTTAGTCAGTTTTGGGTCCCTGATAATATACGCTTTAAAAATGAAACCGGAACTTGCGTTCTATTTTACTTTACAGGGTACGACTGCATGAAATATGGAAAAAACACACAAAGGACAAGGGTTATAGTTGTTTTTCCAACTGGCAGCTTATATAGAAAGGAAATAAAAACCAATGGTTAGCATTACGTTGCCATGGCCGTTCAAGTCATAATAATGTCTAGGCGCATTAACAGAAGCAGCAAATTAAACATTTAATACTAATAATAGATTGCGAGTGTCTGGAAGCGCCACTGTCAGGTCACATTCAAGATTTGTGGAAACTGGAAGCTTATTCTAACAGCCTTTTTGTTATTTTATTTATAAACGATTGCACTAAAAAGTAAAAAATGAGTTTATTTTAATTTGTACTTTTGAGATTGCATTAAAAAGCAAAAAATGCGTTTATTTTAATTTGTACTTTTGAGTATTCATCTATTTAATATTAAATCTTATTTAAAATCCAACGAGACCAAACATGACGAGGCTGTCTTGTTTAATTAAGGGGTTCCTGTGGCCATCTTCCGGTTCTATAAATCAGACCCTGGAGAACGCCTAGGTCTATTTGTCAAGATAAATCCAACGGGCCCAAACACGACTGTAATAGAGCTATAGCACTTGTCAAGACAAATCCAATGAGCCTAAACACGGTGAGGCTTGGTTGTGTAGTTATGGAGTTCCCATGGCTACCTTGCGGCTTCATTATAAGACCAGTTCCCTGGTACTATTTTATTGCATTGTCACCGAAGTGAATTGTCATCGATGTGAATACATAGGTAAGCCAAATTTTAGCTCAATCGGATGCCAGCAAGTGTTTGAAAAGTGAATTTCAAATTTTGAACCGGAAAGACGGACATACGAAGACTCGTTCACATAGAAGTGTTGCTTGTGTGTTGTGCTTACAAAAATTGAAACGCGTATAATTAATAGTGGCGGCTTTCAGGTGAAGTAGATGAAGTGCTACTTCGCCAGGAAAAATAAACAAGGAAATATCTAACTATATTTATTATATATCTCTTAAAATTTAAGTTTTTACATTCATTTATTCACCTAATTGGTAAAAATAAACTGTACATCTCGAATAAATATTTTACTTGACCGTTGGCGGCATGTCTTTTTAAAACTTTCAATCGAACTTTATTATAACAACTATAACAGTGGCGCAAACTGCTTCGACTTTGCTGGAGGTGCTATGTTTAGTTTACGATTTTCCTACTACGTTGCCATGACAACGCGTACGCTATGACGTCGACCGCATGGAAGATTAATGTGAACCAACGATTTTCGATGCTTTTACGGGATATCTCTGTGTCAAATATTTCAACAGCCCTTTAATTCAGGGAAATTTCCGACTCTTTGAAAATGGTCAACATTATTTCCTGTTTTTAAAACTGTTTCAAGAAATGATATCAGGAACTAACTTTGATATCGATTGTTGCAAAAATGATTGAAGTAATAATAGCGAATGAATTATTTCAAACTTAGAGAAATTATGTTGTACCAGAGCAACATGGTTTTTTCCAAAGCAGGTCTACAACAACAAATCAATCTATCAGACGAAAACAATATGTGAAACTAAGTGGCGTCTCTTCGCGCGAGGTTAAGTGTGAGTTCCGACGTTCTACAGGGCTCTCATTTGGGACCTGTATTATTTTTACTGTTGGTAAATAGCGCCGTTTTTATTTTCAAAAAATGTAGATGTTTGTTGTACGCAGATGACCTTAAATTGTTTAATGTTGTCAACAGTTACGAAGATTATTTCCGTTCAATCGGTTCTAGATATTTTAGTTCACTGGTATCAGGAAAACTTTTTGAATCTTAATATTACCAAATGTAAAATCATGCGCTTTTATAGATGTAAGGATCAAAAAATATTTGACTATTGTACTGGAAATGATATTTTGGAATCAGTGGACACAATAAATGATTTAGTTGTAGTGTTTGACATGGGGATAAATTTTAAAAAACATATTGACAGCATTGTCTTAAAAGCATATAGAATGTTGAGATTTTTGAAGCGGAACTGTGGGCATATCTGCAGTACCAAAGCTATTATGTTCATGTATAATTGTTCGACTAGGGTTATTGTTGAATATTGTAATTTGGTCTCCGTCGTATTTATGTCATATTAGTAGAATTGAATCTGTTCATAAAAAATTCTGTAAGTTTCTGCTGAACGAATAAAATATACCTTATAATGGCATTTCATATATTACTAGGCTGCATCTAATTGGACTCAATAGTCTCGAAACACGTAGACATATCCCAATGGCTCTTTTTTGTATAACATTTTGAATGGTTTGATAGATTTTAGTAAATTTCTGGCTAATATTTTATTTCGAGTTCCTCCAAGGCCGACCCGTTTAGTGGCCCTGTTCCAGAAAAACTATCACCGCACAAATTACGGTAATAATTCTTTTATCGGTATAATAGTGAAAAATTACAATAACCTATTTTCAAATCTTGACCTATTTTGTAATAATTTTCAAAGTTTCAAATGTCTAATTTTAAATTGTGTCTGGTGTTTTAAAATTAGTACCTGCAATATTTACAACTGTTATACGGCGATGTTTGTTCCTGTACTGTAAGTTTTATATTAGTATATTTTTCTAAACCTATTTCTTTTAATTTGTTATTCTGTTTTGTTTGACTTTGACTTTGGACTCTTAATTCTTACACTTAAGTTAAGTTTGTGTGTAAGCGAATTGGAGTTTTTCTCTGTAGTATTTTGACCTTTTGTACACTTACTACTTGCAAGTAAATAAAAAAAACGAGGCGCTAGTACTTTCTTATTGCTAATAAACATCGATTTATATAAAATATTGGGTTTTGGATGTTTTCAGAAATTTGAAACATCTAAAGTCTATTTAAATTGAACTTACGCACAATAACATGGAATATTATAATCGACCACCTTTGTTGAAAAGTGTGATGCACGCACTATAACTTTTGTTTATATCGCATGCATTCTAAACCAGGGGTTTAGAATGACGACATTTTTTCTCAAGTACCACTTATGTGTACCAGCAGAATACTAAAAATTTCGTTAGTATGCAGATGGCGACTATTTCTCAGAAAACGTGTCTCCTTGCGTACCACTTTGAGAATCTCTGCGTACCACAATTTGAGAACCCCTATTTTAAACAAAAGTTATTGTACGTGCAATATGCCTTTAAATGTTTACGAAAAAAATTATAATCGGCCACCTTTATTTAAACGCATATTGCACGTACGATAACTTTTGTCTATTTGCACTCTATCTGGAATTTGAATTGACTTTAGTCTAGTAGTTTTATTGATGTATTTTTCTAAGAAAAAATATAAATATTCGTAAATATATTGATAATTAACTTCTAAAATTATGCATTTATTTATGATGTATGTGACGCAATTTGGCGAGGTTCACCTAAAGGTATCAATGCAAGACATTATAACATTAGAGTTGTGGGTATATGGAGACTGTAGAATAGAATAACAATGACAATAATAATATTAATCTTACATCTTACCCAATTCATGAACGGCAACAACTCAAAACGTATCACACAAAGTGTAGAGAAAATCAAATCTGCATCTCTTGATCACACACTTACAGAAACCCTTGACACTCTGAAGCAAAAATTATCCGTGTATGCCGCAAGACTCCGAAGATACAAAGAGTCAAATAAAAGGAAGGACGCCAACAAACTGTTTCGAAGAAGCGAAAAACAGTTCTACCAAAACATCATGAGCAATGAGGAGGCACGAGTAATAGAACCACCGAACAAACAAGAGATCACAGAATACTGGAAAAACATTTGGTCAGAACCGAAACTACACAATAACAACGCTTCATGGATTAAAGCGAAAGAAGACAGACATAAGTGCTTGGAGGAACAAGAGGACTTTGCAATGACAACACAAGAAGTTGCAGAAACAATCAAATACACGCATAACCGGATATGTCCTGGAATAGATAACATTCATAACTTCTGATACAAACAGTTTACCTCCACCCATGAAGTTCTCACTCCAAATTAATGAAATTATTTTAAAGCGTAGCACACTTTCCAGTTTTCTCACCCAAGGAATAACATACCTTAAACCCAAAAATTCAGACAATAAGGATCCGCCAAATTACCGACCTATTACGTGCCTTCCAACCCTATATAAGATCATCACAGCCACAATTACTAGGCGAATAGAACAACATCTAGCACACACAAACATTCTAACGGAAGAGCAAAAAGGGTGCAGGAAACACAACCGAGGATGCAAGGAGCAGCAAATTATAGACAGCGTCATCATGGAACAAACCAGAAAAAATTATAGAAACCTTCATACTGGTTACATAGATACCCCACAGTTGGCTAACCAGAGTGCTAGAATTATACAAAGCCAATAAAAACATGAGGCAATCATGAGTACGTGGAAAACTAAAATCAACCTGAGAAAACAAAAGGAATACATCGAAACAGAAGAGATCTACATCATACGAGGTATGTTCCGAGGAAATTCACTCAGCGCTTTGTGGTTCTGCATCTATCTCAATCCAGTCTCAAACACACTGAATAACACAAACTTTGGATTCCAAAGTAAACACCCAAAAAATGACCTACACAAAGTAAACCATCTCTTGTACATGGATAACATAAAATTATACGTACAAAGGCACAGCTAAAGGAACTCCTCAAAATCACAGGAACGTTTAACCTGGACATCAACATGGATTTTGGTATAAGTAAATGCAAGCTACTTCATATCAACAAAGGACAGTGGAAAGATCACCCTACGGCGGAAACAATCATCAATGAAACCATAGATAACATGCTCAAAGAAGAAACATACAGATATCTAGGCTTCCATCAAAGCACCAAAATTAACCCCACTCATATCAAATCAGAGCTCCAGACGGAATTTAAGATTCACTCAGACTCACAAAACTACTAAAAACAAATCTAGAAATCTAACGAAAGCTATTAACACCTTCACCATACCTATTCTTACGTATTCGTTTGGTATCATTAAATGGTCACACACAGACATAGAAAACATTCACATTCTCATACGCTCTGAATTCACTAAACACAGGAAGTTACATCCCAACGCATGCAAAGAGAGAAAAGAAGAAGGGAGGGGAATTATAGATATAAAATCGCTAAATAAAAAACAAATTTACGAAAATTCTTCTACAACAAACAAACTAACCTCCACAAGGCATTAGTGAAGCCACGCAGCAGACGCACACAGTCACATCCAATCACGACTAGAAAAAATGATTACCTGGTCTGAAAAAACACTTCACGGAAGACACAGATACCACATAAAGCAAGACCACGTACATAAAAAACTTTCATATACGTGGTTACAAGAAGGGCAGCTGTTCCCCGAAATAGAAGGCTTCCTGCTTGCCATCCAGAACAAAGTCATGGCAACCAGAAACTACCGAAAGCACATCATCAAGGACACAACCATTGAAGACCACAGGTGCAGGAGATGTCACCAGAGAGAAATCGATCACATAACGGGTGGATGTAGAATAATGGCCGACACTGAATACACCGCGAGACACAACTCAGCGGCGAAGGTCGTTCATGAAGCATTAACCACAACATACAAACTAACAGTTTAAACACACCGTTACTACCATTATACACCAACATCCATACTTGAAAACGAAGACTACAAGCTCTACTGGGACATGGACATCCACACAGATAAAACAATCCCTGCAAACAGATCCGATATCACCTTTCAATCCCAAAAAGAAAAGTTCGCTTATTTAATTGACATTGCTGTCCCCAACGACGAGAACATCCAAGCGAAATACAGTGAGAAGATCGCCAAATACACCGACTTGTGAATGGAAGTAAAAAGGCTGTGAAAACAGGAAAGTTCCTCTCGTCATATCAGTAACAGGTCTCACCCCAACAACATTTACATCGCATTTGGCTCAATTAGGACTTAATACAGATATTCACAGGAACATCCAGAAATCGGTCATTTAGAAAACATGTAGCATCGTTAGATCGTTTCTTAATACACAATAGTTGTTTTTTTCAAATTCCTTTTTTTTGTTTTTTTTTTTGTACTGACTTGGTATAATCCCGTCAATATAAAATACAGCCACAGGAATACTGTTAGATAACAAGTCGAGATAATAATAATAATAATAAAGGTATTTTATTACACTTAAAGAATACAATATATTAGAGTACACATTTTATGAAATATATAAGCCAACTTGGTTAGAGCGAAATTTGGCACTATGGCTACTTTTATATTTAACCCGAATCAAAATAGGAATAACACAGTGACCTGACATTAATTTTCCATATTAAAAAATAGGGGAGATAAATACAATTAAAACAAGGCAGACATTTACTGAGACTTATATAGAATTTTTCTATATTAAATCTTAAAAGAGGGATTATTAAGACACTTTAGCTCGGCAGGCATCAGCTTATTATACAGGAGAGTGGTCTGGTAGGTAAAGCATTTTTGAAACTAAGCTTACAAGTATCTCGAGGTGGACAGCAGATTTCGCCAGAGAGTGATTCCATCATGGATTAATGTTGTATAAATAGTTTTGCTTTAAGGTACTGAAGAGTATGTAACGTTCCGTTACTCGTTGTTCAACTTTAATAGTTTAACAACATATTTATGAGAGTTTAAATTTCAGTATTTCTAAGGAATAATATTACTTAGATTATTACGTCATTGTTGAACCTAGTACTTCTATTAACTTATAAATCCGTGAGTTCTATTGCCCATAGATGGCGCATAATTATTTTTTCCTGTTTTCTTCATTTAAATATTTAAGCGGATATTTTACACACCTCAAGCTTACTAGTTTGAATTTATTATAATAACTGATCATAATTTCTCATTAAC
This sequence comes from Kuschelorhynchus macadamiae, assembly GCA_030620095.1. NCBI lineage: Eukaryota > Metazoa > Arthropoda > Insecta > Coleoptera > Curculionidae > Kuschelorhynchus > Kuschelorhynchus macadamiae. The sequence goes on along the minus strand of JAUTXW010003543.1, from coordinate 28,040 downwards.
TGACGCATAAATTTCACTTACAACCGCATAATTTTAAGAATTGCTTATTCTGCTGATTCATAGGTGGTACACTTGATTACTTTTAAAAATATAATAGCATTTGTCCGGTTTCTTTATTAAAAAAATTACCAATCAGGATTTTTTTTGTTGGTTTTGATCTATTCTACGAAATTGTAATAATTTCTTAGTTGAGTGGAATATTTAAGAGAAATATTTCTATTAATTTTGATATCGGTAGTGTAAAGGTATATTTCAACTCTGCCGATGTAAGATGCTGGATTTACTTTCTGAAGGACAAAGACTGCACCTATGGTTGGACAACTGATGGGTTCATCGAATTCCAATAGACTTTTTTAATTTTATAAAATGGATTAAATTAAATCGTAAGAAATTTTTTGTAAATTTGTATGTATGTCTAATTGACACCGATCAGGTGTTCTTTAATCTATTAACCGTTTTCGTTCGTATTTTTTTAATTCTTGAATAGATTTTTATAATAAAACCTCATATAGAAACATTTTTTTTAGTTCCGAATTCCTTTTCTTTATTTTTTCGGCAAACCAGAATATTTTGATACATATATTTTTTGCTTTTTGCCTCTTGTTGATTTTTACATATCAAAACACTTTCCAGTTTCATGAGTTTCATTTGAGTTTCTGAAGTTTGAACTGTGATTGGTTGGTGCTTCACTAGACTAGAAGTCTTTACAAACTACTGCTGAATTGTACCTTGGTATTTAATTTAAGAAAATTGAATTGGTGAGCCAGCAGCTGCTTCCCCTGGGACTTGAGTGTCGTTCGATTTCAGTTAAGTTTTACTGCTAATATTTAACACATCTGTTTTTTAATTTGAAAACCTTTATTATGCATAACTGAGTTTTTTTTATTTTAATGACTAAAAAAATAATAATTTCTTAACGTAATGAATTTTTAACTTGGTTGCGGATACCACGTGGTTTAAAAATAAATATAGTGCTTTAGGAACGTATGTGTGTGCTTGATTAGCTATATTCAATACATTCCTTTTTTATATGAACTGTGAGAGTTTATTGAAACACTGTTAAAACGAAATAAAATAAGTCTATTGAACTAGAACAACAAAATTCACATCCGACTTCTTGCAAGTCCAAAAACAGAGTCTTCCTCTAATATTAATACAAATCTCAAGAAACATAAAGTTCCACCCCCTGTGCCAAAATTCCTCGCTTTGATTGGTTCTATTCGTTGGCAAAAGGGGTCTTTTTCTATCTTCGTAAACTTTCCCATGGTCAGAATAAAAACATTCATTACAGATAGTAAAATGGGAATTTGGAGAAAGCGTTACTAAGAAGGGTCGTTTCGGTATTTTCCTATCATAAACCCTAAATGCAATAAACAGTTTACTATCGGTGATGGTTCCTACTATCGAACGTGCAACAACATATTTTAAAATCGTACCAAGAAGTGTTGTAAAAATAAAAATTAACTGATAGCATAAAAGAACCTTAAAACTAAATTAGACTCTAAATGCCGATGGGAATTCCCACAATTATGTACAGAAAACTAAGTACCTACAAATTTTTACATTTCTCTATAGCAATAGATAATTAGCCTAGATTAAAAAAGTAAATGTAAAATAAAATAAATATGTACAGTATGTTATGCAGTAACAATGAAAAGAAAAACAAATATATACAGTGTGATATGCGCAAATTTTAACTTTGGCAGAAAAATATGGGAGACATACATTTAGTCGCCACAACACCCCCCTGCCAGTGATTGAGATTCACGACAATCCAGCCTGGAAGCGGTTGGGAAACCGGACATGTCTGCCCGATCTGGTCTGTCGCTCTGGTGACCTGCTGATGGGTTCTGATGCGGGAGCATGGTTCCCATCTGGTGGCTGGTGTGCTTCTTCTTCTCGTTGCGAGACACATCTGGTTCTGGTAATTTCTGTGGGTTGCAGAGTGACTTGATCGTTTCTAGGGATTCCTGCTGGGTGAATGACGTATTCCGTCTTCATATCTTGTGACAGTGGCATGTCCTCTGGGTCCTTGTTCAAGATATACGCTGGCTTGAGTCGATCGATACTGACGGTGACGTGGCGTCCCCTTATGTCAACGACGAACGCCTTAATCTCCCGGCTAACGACGCGGTACGGGCCATCGTAAGGATGTTGCAGAGGCTTCTTCTGAGCGTCATGGCGAACAAAAACATGAGTGGCTGTTTGAAGATCTTTAAAAATAAACGTTTTTCTCTTTGCATCGTGGTTAGATCCATTGGTGGGGCGTAGCTCAAGAAAATGTGTACTTAGTTCAGTGGCGAAGTTGCTGGAGCCATCATCTTGGATATTCAGTGAGCGGGATGCTAAGAACTCTCCAGGCAGGCGAATGGGTTGGCCGTATATCATCTCTGCAGCTGTAGCGTCGAGATCCTCTTTCCAAGCCATTCGGATACCGAACAAAACTGTGGGTAGGCTCTCGGTCCAGCGGGACTTATGACATCGAAGGGAAGCCTTAAGTTGGCGATGAAACCTTTCGATCATGCCATTAACTGCGGGGTGGTATGCCGTTGTACGAATATGATTAGTGCCCATTAGAAAATTAATTTGCTTGAACAGGCAAGACTCAAATTGCCGGCCCTGATCGGTGGTGACTCGTAGTGGAACGCCAAACCTGCACACCCAGTTGTCATAAAAGGCTCGTGCAATGGTGGTTGCTTCCTGATCTTTCAGTGGTATTACTTTAGGCCACCTGGAAAATCTGTCTATCATGGTCAGACAATATCTGTATCCCTCAGATAACGGCATTATCACTATGTCAAGGTGAACATGCTCAAAACGGCTAGAGGGCGGTGCAAACGTTCCGACTGGACTAATGACATGACGCGAGACCTTCGAACGCTGCGTACTGTGGCTCTGACGCCGGGGTGGCTTAGTTGGTGTATGCTGTCAAAAACTGGTTTCCTGAATGGCTTCGTAATAAATGGTCTCGCTATTGAAGTTGACATATCGCACCAGATTGTGTTGTTAGTGAAAGGAATTTGGATTTGTCTCATTTTCAAGACCGAATCGTCTTGACAAAATCTGGTCAGTTCCTCGTCACTGTTCTGGGATGTTGCTAGAGCGTCGTAGTCGATTGACTTTTGAACTTCATCAATCCTAGATAAGGAATCTGCAATCACATTATCGCTCCCTGCTATATGCCGAAAGTCTGTCGTGAATTGACCGATAAAATCCAGGTACCCGAACTGTCGAGGTGATACTTGGCTTTTCTTATGACGAAATGCATATATCAGTGGTTTATGGTCCGTGAAAATACTAAAGTTTCTTGCCTCCACCATGTGTCTGAAATATTTGACGGATAGGTATGCGGCCAGTAGCTCACGGTCATAAGCGCCATATTTGCACTCTGTAGGACTGAGCTTCTTGGAGAAAAAGCTAAGTGGTTGCCACTGATCATTTACTTACTGCTGCAAGGCAGCGCCAATGGCAGAGTCTGAAGCGTCACAGAATATAGCAAGGGGTGCGTTGACATTTGGGTGCGACAACAAGGTAGCCTGGGCTAATGCTTTCTTGCTGGCTTCGAACGAGGCTAGACCTGTGGTCCAGCGTAACGGGGATCTTCCTTTGATTTTTTTCTTGAGGAGTGTGTTCAGTGATGCTTGAATCTCGGCTGCTTTGGATATGAATCTCCGGTAGAAATGCACCATACCCAGGAAGAGACGAAGTTGCTTGGCCGTTTCAGGTTTTGGGTAGGCCAGAATACTTTCGACCTTTTCTGGCAGTGGTTGGGTGCCTGCGTTTGAGACGCAATATCCTAGGAATTTGACTTGGGACTGGCCAAAAACAGATTTACTTGGGTTAATGACGATGCCGTATTGCTGAAGCCGCTGAAACAGTGTTTCAATGTGGCGGAGGTGTTCTTCGGGCGTCGTTGAGGCAACAAGGATGTCGTCTAGGTACACATAACAATAGTCCAACCCTCGAGTAACTTCATCCAAGAAACGCTGAAAAGTTTGTGCTGCGTTTCGAAGTCCAAACGTCATAAATGGAAATTCGAACAATCCGAATGGTGTGGTGGTGGCTGTTTTCGCGATGTCCTCCTCAGCTACTGGCATTTGGTTGAACGCACGGATAAAGTCGATGGTTGAAAAAATCGATTTTCCTTGGAGCTCTTGTGCGAAATCCTGGATATGGCGGACGCCATATTGGTCAGGACAGGTTCTGCTATTCAGAGCTCTATAATCCCCACAGGGCCTCCATTCGCCGTTGTTTTTTGGTACTAGGTGCAACAGCGAGGACCAAGGACTTTTAGATGGCCTGGCAAGTCCGAGTTTCACCATGGTGTCGAATTCCTTCCTTGCTGTTTTTAGTTTGTCCGGAGCTAGGCGACGTGGTTTCTGGGCGACAGGCGGACCAGGCGTGGTAATAATATGATGCTGAGTTTTGTGTTTAATGTGTTTGGGAGCACCGTTTGGTTTGGTGATTCCCGGGAAGGGAACCTTTCCAGAAGCACATGGAAAGGGGAAGCACCATTAATTACTTTAACGGTCGGAGCGGTCCATTCCAAAACCTCACCACGTGATGCCAGTTGTGTTGTGGAGTCCAAGAGTTTGCCTTGCTGCAGATCCGGGAGCAATCCATAGTGTGCGAGGAAGTCTGCTCCTAGGATAGGTTGAGATACGTCAACTATGATGAATCTCCATGGAAAATCTCGGCGGAGTCCTAGGTTGAGGGTACGCGCTACTATTCCATATGTGGTTATAGACGAACCATTGGCAGCTGAAAGTGCGTATGTTGATTTGGTATGAGCACCATACACTCGGAGTCTTGGGATTACGCTTAGATCGGCACCGGTGTCGATGAGAAATCGAAGTCCGGTTTCACGATCGTAGATAAATAGGCGGGGTGATTTATTAAGGCAAGTGTCATTTGCCGCCATCAGTGACTGCCCGATTGGTTTCCCTGGTTCCATGAACAGGGCATAGTGCATTTCTGGGCTTCCTGCTTGTAGCGCCAGTGGTACCAGCATAATCCGGCTGGGCGCGCTTCCCTAGGTGTAGATGGCGAGCGATGCCGCGACTGGGATCGGGATCGATTGACCTCTGAAAGTTGCTGTGTTAGTTGTTGCATGAGGGAATGGAGAATCTGGTATTGTTGCGAATGCTTAGATTGCCGCTACGGAAGGGCTCACAGGCAAAGCAGTAAATATATTGTCAGCCAAGTCCGCAGTTTCACTTAGTGTTTGACGTGATTGCGTAGCTAGTATAGGTTGTAGATTGGCTGGTAAGCGTCTTACCCAAATACTCCTCACTAATATCTCCGGGACTACTGATCCTGCTAGTGCCTGCAGTCTTCGAAGGAATTGGGAAGGTTTTTCGTCACCCATAGCTTCGTTTTCTAGCAGTTGCCTGGTCTTCTGTTCTTGGCTCGCACTTAACCGCTTTATGAGTTGTTCTTTTAGCTCGGAATAGGAATTAGAATCTAATGGTTTCGTCACAATGTCGCGCACTTCGCTGATATATCGCGGCGGAAGTTTCGCGAGAATGTCCAAATATTTTTGCTCGGTGTTTGTGATTTTTGATCTATTAAAGCAAGCCTCTACGATTATAAACCAAAGTTTTGGATCCGACGGGTCAAAGTCTGGAAGTCGCGGAGCGAAATTTATCGCGACAGCGTTCGCGATAGGGATGGCACTGTTGGTTTCTGCCGCAGAGTTAGGCATGGTATACCGCGAAATATTTGTTACAAATAAACTCACGATAGCTTAGGGACTGTTGTATTGACTAAAACACAACCTACCACAAAAGGAATGATAAAAAGTTCACGGTAATACTAGGTACTTAAGTTGATTGTTCAATTTATCACTAAAACACTGAAGCACTAATTACACTAGTGTAATTAGTGCTCTCACAAAACCAATAACGTCGGGGTCACCACTTTAGGAACGTATGTGTGTGCTTGATTAGCTATATATCCAATACATTCCTTTTTTATACGAACTGTGAGAGTTTATTGAAACACTGTTAAAACGAAATAAAATAAGTCTATTGAACTAGAACAACAAAATTCACATCCAACTTCTTGCAAGTCCAAAAACAGAGTCTTCCTCTAATATTAATACAAATCTCAGTCGCCACAGTGCCAATTGTATCTGCTCCTCATAGAGAGCTTTTTTTCATAACACGTCTAACTGACCCGCCTTCCTCTTCTAATGTTATCTAGTGTTTTTCTTTATATATTAGTTTTCTGCTATATGCAAGTTTAGTTCTTGTTCTTTAGCAGGAATTCACACAGCCTTGACAAGATTATGAGTTAGTATATTTATTTATATATGTCGTAAATGGCGGGCAAATAATACCTGTTTAGAACTCATAAGTTTGGTTATTCTATAAGCAAAATCTTTGCTAATTTGCCATTGACCAATTCCGACAGAGATAAGTGACTTTTGACTTGTGAACCACACAATAGCAATTGCTACTCTGGATAGCTCGTCGTTTTCGATTCAACGGTATTGGACATCTAATATTTACATAGTCGTGTTAAGACTAATTATTTTATATACAAAAATCGTGAAATTAAGTTTTCGTCTGCTAACCATTGAGAGACACTTAAGCTCTCTAAACTGTGGCGTAATATGGTCATATTGTCTCAATCCATGCGTAAACCATACACAAAAGAATTTGGAGCTTCTCTCGGCTTGCCAGAAATTGTCCATAAACAAAGTTACAGTAGCTTGTTCATAACCATATTCTTCATCCATTTCTGGCGAAACGGTTTTAGGATTGTGTAAAACAGTTGTATCACTCATAGTTTTTCCATTGCTTTAATTTTTTGTTCTGTATGTATATAAAAAAAAATATATATATATATATATATATATATATATATATATATATATATATATATATATATATATATATATATATATATATATATATATATATATATATATATATATATATATATATATATATATATATATATATATATATATATATATATATATATATGTTAATATATATGTATTTCAAAAATAAATAAATAAATAAATGGCTCTAGATTATTGTACTTTCATTTTTTTAATCAATTGAGTTATATCATATCAAATATCAAAAATAGGGCGTCACTGTGCAAAATTTGCAATTTTGGACGAGAATGATGGTAGGTTTGGAACGGGGATCCTGATAAGACCATGTAATTTGTATAATTTTAAAAATAATTTATAATATATACATTGCTTTCTTTGGTGATAATATTTTTCAAAAATTGTTTTTTTATCAAAATCTTTAAAGTTTGTGGCAACCGTTCATAACTTATAACGCATTTTAACGATAATAGACAACTTTAAATTAATTCGGCGCTAGGACTAGGAGGTTTTGAGGCAAAATAATTTACGGGACCCTTAGATAACTGTCACACACATAATCTACCGTATCCATACTTACTACTAACCCGGTATATACGGGACCTGCCTTTTGACAGTAACACTATAAAATTCGTATAAATGATAAAAGAATAAAAAATCGATAAACGTAATTATTCTTTAGAAGATTCCCAAAATAGCATTTATGTAAAATTGATTTTTCTGGCCAATAAAATATTTGTTACAAATAGGAGTTGTTTATTATATATTGTACTACAAAAATGGTTTTTACGAAATTTCTCTGGTGCTGACGATTCAGGAGATATTGAAAAAAATTGGATGCAACATCTTCAACGTAGTGCCCACGTGGGGGTGCGACTCTGAAAACTTTTTCACATCAAACATTGACTCATCCCCGCATATAGAAAGAAATATAATCTCTGCTTACACAATTTCTTTTTTTGACCATATAAGCGATGAATATTGCCAGTTTTATATACAAATATGTATATAACATATTTTATGGATGTAAAAATGTTAACTATATAAAAGTACTAATTTTATTCTTAATAGGTACATGTATAACTATTACATTTGTATAACTTCGTTTTCTACAATAAATGCCATAATTATTAATTTGAAATAAAATTAATACCGATTATCGACATTATGACGTAGGGGCAGACTCATTTCTTACCAAAATATCACTGATCAGTGTAAGTGGGATACTATAATACGTTACCTCTGTCACTCCACTCTTCACGAATAAGCAAGTTGTTATTACTAATGTTCACTGAAGAATAGAAAGTCAATCTTTGGCGTCAAACATGTCTTTCATAAAAAAAAATGCATTTTTAAAATATTATTGTACATATAGAAACATTTATAGAAAATTAATTAAAAGAGCAAAACTTATGTACTACAGCGAAATACTTAACGTATCAAATAAATCAAGAGCAAAGTGGAAAATAACTAATGAACTTAAAGAGCGCCCTACAAAAAGTACAAAACTAATATTCAAAATGATATTCATCCATATGTATTTAATAAATATTACTGCTCTGTTGGAGCAAAATAACAGAAAATATGACAAAAGCTGAAAATTCAAAAAACATCACAAACAATTGGGTCCATTTGGATACTGTTCAACTAGAAATTTTAGAAACTATAAGAGAAATAAATTCTAAAACAAAATTGCAGCCGGTCTTGTCAATAAAAATACCCAATACTACTTTAAGCTATTGTATTAAATGTATAAATAATTGTTTTCAAAGAGGATATTTTCCCGATTGCCTTAAGACAGGTTAAGTAATGCCAATACATAAACGAGGCGATGAAGAATGCCCTTCAAAGTTTCGGCCAATATCACTATTACCTACATTTTTAAAAATAATAGTTGTAAAAAAACGTGTTTTTGTAAGTTTGGTTAAGAAAATTCCAAAAACGTACAAGAGATGCAATATTTTCCTTCCTGGTTTAAACGACCATGATATAGTTGCTGTGTTTTTTTTGCGATTACTCCAAAGCTTTTGACTGTGTAAATCATGAAGTTCTTCTCAAAAAGTTAAAGCGTTATGGATTCCAGGATAACTGCTACAATTGGTTTAAGGCATATTTAATAAATCGGAATCAATTAGTTAGCTACGGAGAAAAGATTCAACTACAATTTCTTGTGGGATGCCACAAGGAGCTGTCTTGGGTCCTATTTTATTTCTATTATACTTAACGACTTAACAGACTTTAGAATAAACGGAACTTTTATATTGTTTGCGGACGTCACTGCATTGTCTTGCGAAATAAAAATGAAGATCTATTGAAAGAAAATATCTCAAGAGATCTGATCTTAATTAAGAAATGGTGTGATGCGATTGACCTTAGTTTTAATGTATCAAAAACTAATATTTTAACGTTTAAGTTTAACTTTGATAATCTTTACCTATCTAATACTAAGGTTGAAAAGAAATAAAATATGAAAATGTTGGGAATACACATTGAATAACTTGAAATTTATTAACCACATAAATAATTTAAATGAAAAAGTTGGAAGAGGCAGTTATGCCGTTCGTATTGTTTCAAACGAGCTCGGCATTACTGCAGCAAGAATAGCTTTGCATTTGTAATTGCACTTATGATATAGTCTTTTGGGGTTACTGCAGCCAACAACTTTTTATTTTGCAAAAACGGGCTGTTCGTTACATGTGCAAAGCTAAGGCCCGAGCCATTGCAAACCACATTTTGTGAAATATAAAATTTTAACACTTACTTGCTTTTAATACGAATCTGTATCTTTCATACATAAAAAACATGGTAATTTAATAACTGAATGGGCCTTTAATACTAGACAGAGTTAAAAACCTCCCACTTCCTATCCCCAGAACAAATTACTGCAGCAAGAATAGCTTTGCATTTGTAATTGCATACCTAACTTATGATATAGTCTTTTGGGGTTACTGCAGCCAACAACTTTTTATTTTGCAAAAACGGGCTGTTCGTTACATGTGCAAAGTTAAGGCCCGAACCATTGCAAACCACATTTTGTGAAAAATTAAAAGCTTTATGTCTTTTTTATTATATTATATATTTAATGGTGGATTTTATTATGGTTATATTTGTGCCTTTTTGTTTAATATGTAGTTATATAGTTTATAGTGTTTTTTTATTTATATGATTTTTCCAATGATTAGACCCAATATTTTTATTTTCATAGAACTTATTTGTTGACAAGGACTATATGTTTTTTAACCCTAAAGTAAGTTTTTAAGTTTGAATTTATTTTTTTCCTTCTTAGGTATTATAGGTTTACATAGTTTACAACCAGGTACGTACCCAAGGAGGGGATCCTGGGGTTTAGACCCTCCCCCCCGAAAACTTTGAATATGTTGGTGCTGGCATGTTTTTCACTAATTTTCCGGAGATTTAACAGTTTGGACCTCCCCCGAAATAAATTTCTGGCCCTCCCTCCCCCCGAACTGAATTTCTGGCTACGTGCCTGTTTACAACAGTTTATATTTCTATTACTGTGCAGCGTCTTTCCTCATAACTGGCAACCCTACAAGGTGGGTTTAATTTAAAGAGATAAAACAAATAGTTAAATGTTTTGTCTCCACTGTGCAGTAGAACTTTTTCCGTCTCTCTCCAACACATTATATCTGTTGGCAGTGTTTTGGTCAAATTTTTCGGATGTCTTTGAAGATAAACCTCGTATATTTATAATCAGCTAAACTTGATCAATTTGACAGGCATATCATATAGAGGTTGTTTCATTTAAAAAATGTTAGGTCTGCCACGCTTTTTGAAGCATCCTGTATACATAAATATTAATTTTTCTATCAACTACAGAAAAGTACTTGTAACTTTTTAATCTCTTAAAGTTAAACCAATATTGGGGGTGACGAATTATGAGTTTAATACAGTACAGATTCACCGGTAGAGATGTTTTTATTAAAATGTTTAGATTTCTGTTAATTAAACAGACTTAAAGTAATCGCAAATAATGCAATAAGGGCTTTTTTACGACAGCCACAAAGCTGATTAAAGAACATTTTTATAATAAAATACATATTTAAATTCCGAAATAGCAGGGCTGTGGCATTGGTCAATTGCTCGAAGTGACGTTCTGTAGCTACTAGGGTTGCCAACCATAAATTTCCATAATCCAGGACGCAGTGTAACAAAGAAGGACAACTGATCATATAAATATTTTATGAATTCTAAACAAAATAAACGTGATAAATAATATTTTGAGTAAAAAAATTTGAAAATCACTTTTACAGCCGCAATTGAAATTGCAACTAAGTTCCTATAGAGTTGTATAAAGGGAATGTACTATAATAAAGTATCTACCTCACCTTTTACCTCGTAGTTATTAGCACTGTATTAGGAGGGTGGTAAGTACTAACTATTAAAAAGTAAATACAAACTAAATAATAAAAACTAAACATATTATTATGGAGGAACAAATAAATCTTTGGTTTAGTAGAGAGAGATCGTGAGAGTACGTTTTTTTGTGCTCTGAAGAAGATGCGTGACTTTTAATGTCCCCAAGTCCCCCATAAGCAAAAAGAAATGACTTCTTACAAACTTTGCAGTACGCTTTTGACGGGCTCGATTCTGAGTTTTGCCACGGAAATTCTGTTTCCCATTCCTTCCTGTATTTAGATTCTCGTTTTCTTTTTTTTTTTTTGATGACCCAGGTTTGATGAATCGGTTGAATCTATATTTTATTTCTCTAAAATTCGAACTTCTTCGCTGATATTCACCTAGCACCTACTAGCCCTTATTAACTACTGGCCGAGTATTACCACAAAAAAAACTGATAAAAACTAGAATACTTATCTTATTAAAAGTAGCGCTAGCTTTAAATTATAACTAGTGTAAAAATTATTGTGAATACGTGCTAATAAAATTAAAATTAAACACATGAATAAGTTAAATACTTAAAATAAATAGAAACGAACTGTTAACGAATAATTATAAATAACTTCTTAAACTACTCACAACTTATTCATATAAATAGCAGAAACCACAGAATTTCGCTTTTTAATCGCGTAATATAAAATCACGAGAGAAAAGCATCCGCGAGGTAGCCAAGAAGCAACAAGTAACAAGTAGTAATTATTTTCATCATTATTTCGACAGTCGACAGATGATATAACGCAACAAAAGGATGTTACCGGAAGTCATTAAAAATAATAAAATTTTATTTTATGCTGTGTTGTTTCAAGAAAAATCAAAAATCGCCAAAATCCAGGACAAAATGTGTCCTTCTCGGGAGATCGAAAGGACGAAGGCCAAATATGGTAAAATCTACTAAAATCCAGGACGTCCTTCCAAATACAGGCCGTTTGGCAACCCTAGTAGCTACGCCACTGAACTAATCAGCTACTAAATAGTTCCATGTTTTTTATGACTACTTGTGTTTTCAGATATATAGTAAACATCTTATAAATTGCATGTTTAAAATTATTTTACATTTATAATGATTTATGGGCGTATTTCAGATTCTCATAGACCACCCGTGCGCCCATACAAATCATGATGTCATAACGAACAGACGCAGTGCAATGAAGAAATATTGGAAAGTATGGTACTTTAAACCACCGGTAATTTTATTTCGTTTTAATGAAATTCATCAAGAATGTCGTCGATCGTCGCAATTACCTGCCTTCACCGCCTGGAAACGTATTAACACAAATCACGGAATGCTTAAAGTATCACGGAGTTCCTCTAGGGTACTACTTCTTTTGGTATTTCTTAGAGATGTGGCAATTAGTATCGACACAGAATTAAATATAGTTTTTTAACAAACTCTGTTTGTTATTAGTTGTTTACCAACTCTGTTAGTCTTTTTCCAAAAAATTATAACACATAACACCAGCTCATTTAGCTATAAGTTCCGGATACAATTTTAGCTTTGGCTAAAATGTGCTTATATCAATGTTTTAAAATGCTTTCGTGAAAAAACAATTCTAATACAAGTCTCAAGAATTTTTTAAAGTGGCAGTTAAAAAAATGTTTTAGAATTGTTTTTTTCTGAGTAAAGCTTATGAGCTTTGATCAGAAAAGCAATATAGTATTTGGTTCGGTTTGTATCTATGAAATAAACTAAAATTTGAAGTTTTATTATAAAACAAATAGGTTTTGGTGTTACTAAATCATATGCGTGGATGCGGGTTCTACCACGGATTAACCATCCAGATGCGAAAGCGAGCTTGGTGGTAATAGCCACGTGCAACGGCGTGACATATATCAATTGGACCAAGTAAAAAAGACGTACATTTACTAGACTTAGCGAAATTGGATGCAACTGGAAGTTTTTGTATTTAATATGATAATTAATGTTGTCTATTGTTTATTGCACTGGTAAAATATTGTTTTAAATACATAAATAAGTAAATAATTTAATGTTACGGTAGTACCAATTACCTTATCAAAGAAATTATATTTATTAAAATACAACTATCTCTTCTAAGTGGAAAACTATAAGAATAACATAAATGAAAGCTCGTTTACAAAGAGCTTTATTTTTTAATGGTAACAACTATAACATTTTTAAAAAGCCACACAAAAGTAATTGCCGCATTGTCGTGAAAAATAAAAATGGTGTTTAGTACGGACCATTCAAATAGGTAAAATATTGGTTTTATTTGCTTTAAATAGGATGATTGTTAAAAATACAGAGCGAATAGACGAACATATTTTTTATTGTAAAAATACTTCTACAAAATTTAATATTAACATAATAAGACCTACACTTTTAAAACAACTAATAGTATAAATAATCTGAAATTTATTCATTAAGAATTTTGAAATACGTATTGTCTGTCGCATTCGAATAAGAGAAGGATCTCTGAATTCCAATATGTTCAAATAACTTTTGTAGATGGAAAATAAGTTTAACAAAACTAAATTTCATTTAATTTTCTCCTTTTTTATATTTTATTATTTCTAATAAAAGGGTTCATATCAAAGAAAGTTTCCGTTAACATCAAAGGAATTTTTTGGCAAAATTTAAAATCAATTAAATAATAGTTTTTTACTATAGTAATAATTTTTTTACCATTTTAATAGGCCGCCATTTTACCCCCCTTATTGGACTTTTAAAAAAATATTACAATGTCATCCCTATGTGACCCTTGATATTTCCCCAAAATTTGATGTAAATTCAAGTAAGTTGTTTTTAGCTACAATTCGAACAAGTAGATAAATAGACAGGCCGAAAGACAGACCGATGAAATTAAGAAAACATGTTTTTTTGGCATCTAGGGACCATAATATGAGAAGATCCGTAAAAACCTGGGGAAGTGATTTTCTCAATGAAATGAAGGTTATCATTTTAGAAAAATAGAATTTTTCCGAGTTTTTCAACGTTTTATTAGACCGAAATTTTGTTTTGCCATAGATGATTGAGAAAATTATACCAGTTCATCTCTGTTTAACACTTGATTTTTGTGCAAAATTTCAACTTAATTACGTAAGTTTAGTTTTTGATACTAATATTTTCAAAATCAATGGAATAAGTAATGTTTCAAACCGATTATTTAAATCTTTAATTAGGCGGACACTTTATTCCGTTACCTTGGATTTGTACGAAAATTCTTATCAGTTCATCTTTATATAACACTTGACTTTTGTGCAGATTTTGAAAACAATCGATAAAGTAGTTTTTTGTACATTTTATTAGGCCGCCATTTTGTTCTTCCATCTTAGATTTACACCAAAATTTTATCTATTCATCCCTACATCACTTCTAATTTTTCTGCAAAATTGTGGGGCAAATTGGATGGAAAACAGTTTTTTAGTAATATTTTTTACATTTTGTTAGATCGCCATTTTGTTCAACTATATTGGATTTTTACTAAAATGTTACCAACGGGCTTAGATGTCGACCTGATTAGAGTATTGGATATTGAACGAAAATTCCATATTTATTTTTGATTTGACTTTTTAAACTGATATGAATGTTTCATCTTAAGTACGGTATGCTCTTTCATAGGGTGGAAACTCTACACTAGATCTTTGCCAGCAGTCTAGAGGAAATATAATTGTTCCTTCGGTGTATTTATTCCTATGATCTAAGGTTAACGAATGAAAGAAAATGGATTGTGTTCCGTTAAAGCAATGGAATATGGTAAATTATAGACATCTGTTTCTCACTTAAGGTCTTCATCAGTACAGTCAACTAATTGAATGACGAGAACAACTAGCACCAAAATGAATACACAAAACAAAACCAGAGTCACCAACAGGAGCAAAACCGACATTTGCGAAATCTTCGCCGGATCGATACTCTATTTACCACGGAGCCACCTGTGGCGAAACTCATAGTTAAAGAGTAGTAAAACAAAAGTAGGAAAATACTAACCCGACAAGAACTAGTATATAGTAGAAAATGGATTTTTTGGGATGACCGCTAAAGCAATGGAATTTGGCAAACTATAGAGACGTGTTTCTGACTTAAGGTTTTCATCAGTACAGTCAACTGGTTGAAAGACGAGTACAACTAGCGCCAAAATGAATACACAAAACAACACCACAGTTACCAACAGGAGCAAAACCGACATATGTATATACAGGGTGGGGATTTTAAATGGAACGCTGCTAGAGCGGATCCGGGAATAAGATTTCTCTAAAATCCTAACTAAGTAACTAACCTCCATTTTAGGTCAATCGTCAAAATTGCCGGTATTATGCAGACGAAAATCCTCATTAGATTGTTGAATGTCACTCACAGCGTATAGAGAAAGTGAATGTTTGGGCTGGAATAATAGGAGACAGAATAATTGGTCCATTCTTTTTTGAGGACAACTTAAATGGAGACCTGTATTTAAATTTTCTCCAAACATTTTTAATACCACAACTGCAAACAATATTCCCTAATAATGGAAATCTAGATCCAAGGATATTTTTTCAACAGGTTGGAGCCCCTCCCCACTTTGCAAGAAATGTAGAGAGTTCTTAAATTTTGCATTTCCAAATAGGAAGGCGAGGATTTGTAGAGTGGCCGCCCCGATCCCCGAATATGACACCCTCAGATTTTTTCTTATGGGGGATTTAAAAAGAGCGGTCTATGTAACCAGACCTGAAAATCTAGAAGATTTGAAGGCAAGAATTAGAGCAGAGATGCGTTTAATCGCGCCAGAAGTTTTGCAACGGGTAATGGAAGAATTCTACCATCGTTTGGGTCTGTGCCAACATGTTAATGGGGCATATTTTCAACAATTTTTACACTAGGAAGGTAAGATTCCAGTTTTATTGTTTTTACTGTTATTATATTTAAAAATTCGTTTTTAATAAATTTCTAACACATAGTTTGACAGATGTCAAAAAAATATTAATGGCAAATTCCTTTTTCAATAACCTTTCAAAAAAGGTGCCACAAAAGGTGTCTACCAATTTGAAAAAAAAAAGTTGCTTAGGGCTGGGCCCCTTCTTTGGGGCTCCAGTTGTTGTTTACATGACAAAAACGAAGCCCATAAAAAATCTTTGGATCCGCTATAAGCAGCGTTCCATTTAAAATCCCCACCCTGTATATATTTATATATATATATATATATATATATATATATATATATATATATATATATATATTCAGTTTGTTACCTACCAAAATAGTAAAAATGTTTTTTGTTATGCTTTCTTCAGACTCAATACTCGCGGGATGCATCACTCACTCGTGAAAATCGGTTCAGACGTTTAGCCTGTAGATGTTAACAAATAATGGATACATACTTACATATTTACACACTTACATACATGACTGTTAAACACATTATACTCTTTGCATGGACAGTCGGGTAATAAATAATATCTAGTGAGTGATAACACGAGTGTGGGTAGAGAGATTTAATTTTACAAATTTTTTTATCCATACTGGTAGAGATGAGATGCTGGCGAATCCCGAGAAAAAATCCGTTATTATTTTAAATATACAGATTATTTTTAAATTTGTATGGATTTAACAGAATTTCAACAATTAAATCAAAATATACTCAAAAAGACTAAATATATAAACTTATAAAACTTATTCTTTATATATGGGCTATCTATTTTGTTACAAATCGCCAAAAGCTGATCTACAAGATAAACAACGTTTATAAAGGTTCTTGAGATATTAAAACGGGTATCAATTATTTATCAATTTTAAATTAAATTATCAAACTTTGCAAAGTGTGATTAAAAGTCTACTAATATTTTATACACGCGTCATAAAGAAAATGTATGCCATTAGTATCAAATACAAGAATAAGAATTAGTAGATTCACATTGAAAATGTTTCTAATACAAAATATAGATCGGATAACCGAACAGATATATTTGGTTTCGAGTCAGTCCTCTCATTTTTATCGTCTATTTTTATATCAGAATCACTAATTCAACTTTCAGTTTTCTAAATTGAAACAAAGATAGAACATCAAATAAAAAAGGGATACATGTAGTTTTAGTTTTTAATATGATCCAAAACTACAAAAAATTCTAAGAAATAACTAATAACACCAAAACAAAAAAATTCTTACGATGTACTTATTTGGGTCAACTACAAAAATGTAAGGATTGATTTTACTGCTGAAGTCGATCCGAATCTCGATTTGAATATATCGGATGAGTTCGATCAGGAGAATGCAGTCTAAGACCTATAAAATAATAATAAATTCTTATTAGCAAAATTTAATTAATATCTAATTTCTAAATCTAATCTTTAAATCTTTGGATAAATTAAAATAGGTTATAATGACAAATAAAATCAAAACCTTAAAATAAAAATTAAAAATGAGACAAAGAAGCGTAAAAGATATCAATGATGAAATACTCTTCCAAAATATAAAAATTTTCTCAGACTAAAGAATCTTTGGCAGTTCTACAGAACCTCGAATACGCCAAAGATCTCTGCTCT
Organism: Kuschelorhynchus macadamiae; assembly: GCA_030620095.1. Lineage (NCBI taxonomy): Eukaryota > Metazoa > Arthropoda > Insecta > Coleoptera > Curculionidae > Kuschelorhynchus > Kuschelorhynchus macadamiae. The sequence goes on along the minus strand of JAUTXW010003543.1, from coordinate 10,302 downwards.
AAGCTTTATTTATTATATATTTTTAAACTTACATAAATAATAAAGCGCTTAATAACAGCAATTCTTGGGATCGGAAGTTGAATATTCATATTCTGACTTAATCTGGTGTTATATGATAAATTGGAAACAGTGTCTTGGAATCTCCAAAATATATGCGATGGATGAGACATGCTGTCTCCAAAATAAATAATCCCTTACTTAGCGTAGTAGCGTACTCCAAAAATTGTTTTCTATCAGCTGATCCAAAACCAAAGTTTCATAAATGAGGCCAAAAGTAAGAATATTGGTTCTGCCCATATTAAAAAAAGTAAGTTGGTATCCCACCATTCCTTGATGGAAATTGTATCATTGACAAGCACTTTCGGAGATTCAATTAGATCCAAAACATATCTTAGTCATTTTCTATATAGAAACGCTATATACGAATGTGCCTATTAATGGTTCAATGTCCATAGTATCAGACTTATTTCACTATATTAATATTGTCAACTCTCTTTTAGATCTAATTGAAGCATGTCTCACATCAACTTATTTTCTTTTTTAATGAACTTTTTATGAACAAACCTCAGGAGCAGCCATGGGATTTCCGTTGTCACCAATGATAGCCAACATCTTTATGGAAGCTTTTGTGGAGGAAATCTTGGAGTCGTCTCCATTAAAGCCAGAATCGTGATTCAAATATGTAGACGACCCTTTTGTAATAAGGCAACATACTAATATAAAATTTACAATGGGAATTTAATCACACGCACGATTCTCTTTCTAGATGTTCTTGTACAGAGGAAAGGGGGTGGTTCCTTAGGACACTTTGTATATAGAAAACCAACAAATACGAATTTTGTTTATAGAGCCCTCGCGATTTGTCACCAAAATTCTTTACAATCGGAAACAGAGAAACTGCTTTAAAAGGGAATGGATATAGCGCTGAGGATATTGGTCAATTAAAAAATATAATAATCCTATTCCACGAAATGAGACTAATAAGCAGTTACCAGTAGGAGGTATAGTTCTTCCATGTACACACGGAATCTCAGACAAGATTGCAGGTTACTTCGCCGTCCAACATACTTACAAACTTCAACACACACAAGAAAAGTGGACAATATTTGCGATCGCGAAAGGACATTATTCCTTCCCAAACGAAAGGAGTATATGCAATTCCTTGTTCTTGTGATGACGACTATATTGGAGAAATTGTACGATCCATATTGACTAGGCTTAAGAAACATGAACGATGTAACAGAAAGAAACCAATTAAACATTCTGCTGTATCTGAACACTAACATTCCACTAGACATGTTATAAATTTAAATGAAACCAAAGTTCTTTCATCGTGTAAGTAAGCCAAAGCCGTCAGTCGAGTTGAGTAATAATGATGTAACGAAACTACTTGCAGTCCTTGACAATAAAATAGATTCTCTTCAAAAAGACGTCGGTGTTATAAAAAATGGACAAGATTCTTTGAAAACATCTGTGGAGTTCTACGGGGCTAAAATTGATGATTTTGCTAAAAAAATTGAAGAGATGGAGAAAAAAGTGAAAAATATTCCCAAGCTGGAAAACACTGTATCCACGTTATCCGATAATATAATCGCTATGCAATCCGATATTGATAGTTTCCAACAAAATGCAAGAATTAATAATATTGAAATAAACGGTATTCCCGAAAAATTTGGAGATAACCTACGCATGGTTGTCAATCGTATTTTTCAATCCCTTAACCAACCACTGGATACATTTGAATCGTGCCATCGGGTAGCTCACATCAATTCTGAAAATAAGCATCCAAGATCCGTAATAGTAGCCATGAAGAACAGGACAACATAATTGGCGCAATTCGAAAGAAAAAAGGTTTAAAATTAAAAGATACTGTATTGTCCGATTCCAATGACTCATTGTATATCAATGACCATCTGACTCCTCGGAACAAACTCTTATTTAAACAAGTTAGAGACTTCGTAAAATCCAAAACAAATGCTACCTGTTAGACCTACAACTGTAAAATATATTTGAAGGTCGGCGAAACTACTCGTCACATTTTTAATGAAGAGGCGATGAAAAGGTTTAGCAGGGAATAAACTCTACCTCTGTCAGGAAGATATATGAATTTATTTTTAGTTTATTGTTCATGGACTTTTTTATAAAGTATCAAAATACGCGGGGATTAAGATCTAAAACACATGATTTTTTTGTCAGCACTAGTAGCTCTTATGCTGACGTAATATGTATATCTGAAACCTGGCTTAATGATAGCGTAAGAAATGGTGAACTTTTTAATACTGATGTCTTTGATGTATATCGTCGCGATCGTAACCGAAATTTTAGCAATAAAAGGGACGGAGGAGATGTTCTGATTGCCGTTAATAAAAAATATAATTCACACGTTAACGATGCATGGTCATGTGAGGGCATTTGTGAAGATTTGTGGGTTACTGTGAGGTTATCGGGATCAAGAAAAGTGCATATATGCTGTGTTTACATACCACCTAACGCGAGTGTCCAGAATGTAAGCGCACATCTAATCAAAATTAACAATGTAGTACTATCTTTGGCGGCATGTAATGATGATTTTATTGTTCTTGGTGATTATAATGCTCCTGGTCTAAAATGGTATTGGGATCCAGTTGATAAATACTATGTTGCGGGAGAGGTTACTGGCTCCAATGGTGAGTGCATTGTAGATAATTTTCATCTCTTGGGTTTTAATCAATATTGTGGAATATTAAACGCCAACAATAAAATATTAGATTTAGTTTTTAGTAGTAAGAACGTGTTAGTTACGCGTGACGAATTGCCATTAGTTGCTGAGGATTTGCACCACAAAACTTTGAACATATCTCTTAATCTAAATAATGATATGAATTTAAAATCTAAAACAGGATATTCTACGCTTAAATTTCGAAACGCGGATTATAGTGTCATAAATAATAAGATTCTCGATATTAACTGGGAGACCATATTTAGTCAACGTTCAACTGATGACTGTGTTCAGGCATTTTATTTAAACGTTAATAACATTATTCAGAAATTTGTTCCAAAAAAGCGAATCAACAACCACTTGGTATTCAAGAGCAACAGTAAATTTAATTAAAAAAAAGTACAAAGCCCATAAAACTTGGAAAATGTTTAACAATCAATCTAATTATCTTGTTTTTTCTAATCTGCGAAAAACGGTAAGGATAGCAATCAAATCTGATTACAATAAATATGTCGAAAATACCGAGTATACTTAAACTTATACCGACATAAAAGATAACATAAAACAATTTTGGTCATTTACAGCTAATAAAAAAAAGACTAAGTCTATTCCAACCTTTGTTACCCACAACGGTAATACATATAGCAACAATGAAGATATCTGCAGTGCATTCAATGATTTTTTCGCTAGTGTCTTTGTGTCTTCCGCCTCGCCTTCGTTGGTTCATGCAGGTAGCTTGAACTGCAATATTGTTGATATTAGGAATGTTACCATAGAGCAAGTTGAAAATGAACTAAAGAACTTAAACATTAACAAGGGTGCCGGCCCTGACGGCATACCACCCTATTTTTTTAGATCGTGCAGTGTCTCAATGTCGCTACCTCTTTTCATTATATACAACAAAGCTCTAAGCGAGGGAACATTTCCTTCTTTATGGAAAACTGCACAGATCACACCTGTTTATAAAAGTGGTGACAGAACTGACGTATGCAATTATCGGCCTATCTCTATTTTATCAGTACCAGGAAAAATGTTTGAATCTATTATTACAAAAGAATTATTTTTTAAAGTTAAACAAAGCATTGGTGATGACCAGCATGGTTTCTATCATGGGCGATCTGTAGTGACTAACCTGGTGCCTTTTGTGCAGTATATAGCCGGGTGCATGGATGATAGAAGGCAGGTGGATGCCGTGTACACCAACTTTTCAAAAGCATTTGATAGGGTTCATCATCCAACTTTATTAGTAAAATTGCAGAATGTCGGTTTGCATGGTAGACTTCTTAATTTATTGTGCTCATACTTATCTGATAGAAGCCAATGTGTTAAGTTGAACAGTGTTTCATCGGACTGCGTTACGGTAACATCGGGCATTCCGCAAGGATCTCATTTAGGCCCACTTTTATTTTCTTTATTTATATCGGATATTCATACCTGTTTTAGCTTTGTTAATCATTCACTATACGCGGATGACTTAAAACTTTATAAAACGGTTAGTTCGATGGAAGACTGTGTAAAATTTCAATCTGATATTGACAACCTCTTTAAATATTGTGAACGTAATAGACTTGTCCTAAATACAAGTAAATGTTTTTTTATTAAGTTTTCTAGGCTAAAGAATAATATTTTGTACAGATATTGCATAGATGGTGTTTCAGTTCAGCAGGTGAATTTTATTAAGGATCTTGGTGTAATAATGGACTCTAAACTATTATTTGATATACATATAGAAAAGACAGTTGGAAAAGCCTATAAGAACTTGGGTTTTATTCTAAGAATAACAAAACCCTTTAAAAATCCTTCTTCGCTATTGTTACTCTATAATGCGTTTGTGAGACCTCATCTAGAGTTTGCAAATATTGTATGGAATCCCCAATATCATAAATACATTGAAAGGATTGAAAAAATTCAAAAAAGTTTATATTTCATATGAACTATAGATTTAATGCGGAAATGCTAAACAGTGGTTATGAACAAAGTTTAAAAAAATATAAATTGTTAAAGTTAAGTTCGAGAAGGTTGGTTAGTGGAGCGGTCTTCTTGTTTAAAATGGTTAATAATTTGGTAGATTGTACTCATATTACAAGTGCTCTTTGTTTGAACTGTCATAACGCTAACACCCAATCATTGGCTCTCTTTTATTATCCTACCTATCACACAAATTCGTCCAGTAACTCTCCTATAAATTTATTGCAAAAAAATTATAATTGTTATTTCTCTCACATAGATTTATATCAGTCCTCATTGGCGCAAGTAAAGCGTCTTGCCTGTGTTTTTCTTATTGTATAGAAACCAGCACTAATTTTTATTTTTATAATTTTTTTTTTGTTTGTATTAATTTTTTTTTCGTCGTACACTTAATCATAGTATTAGAATAAGTTTTTCATTATTTCCTTTTTTTTTTGTATATACTTACGGCATTATAACTGTTACATTTTTGGTGCACCTTTGTAAATTGTAATGTCAATCATTATGTTAAGGTGCCTAATAAATAAATAAAATAAAATAAAATAAAATTGGTCTCGGGATTCTATAAACTGAAAATTAGATATTGTATTGAAATTTATAAGCATTCTAACTATTTTAATAGAGATACGGGCTACTATCTTACGTTGAAAGAGATCTTTACACCTGATCACGGTTTGGTGAACACAGGTCGACTATAAATAGCCGGCCAGGTCATTCAGTGTTCCGATCTCGTAAATTAAAAATCCTTGATGATCCCTTATGCAATGGAAGACGAAACATCGAAAAATGATTCCATTTTTATACGGTCTAATCTAATCCCAAAAACCATGATTTTTTAATTGTTGTGTATTTCCAGATGAACCTAGAACCTAATTAAAAAAGTTAGTTTGTACAAAATTCGCAAATATCACTTATGGTTTTTATTATAAAAGGTATACTAATGTTTTATTAACACGTGAAAACCCACTGTATGTCAATAATAAGGATTGGCACATTCACATTGTTACGCATAGAAACGACTTGTCAAAAGGAAAGTGAAGTATAGACGGCAATCTGAGCGACCATTATTCTGGCTTAATGATAAAGCAGTTTTACGTTGACAATAGCACTATCGAAGTCCACTTTTTGCTCATCTCTACGTAGCGGCACATGGAAAACGGCCCACGTGCCCGATCGGCTCGTGGGAAAACCACGCCCCCAGCAGCAGCAGCAGTATCACGGAGATACCGCGTGCCAAGAAGCCGTACCGGTCGCACTCCGCAGGAACGGAGAATGCAGACAGGCCGCTCTCGCTAGTCTTCGCAGGATGCTGGTTAGTCTTGTTGTTACTGTGGGTACTTCATTTTGTTGATGGTGATTGCAGCGTATATTTTCAATTAATTCGTACACTTCCAACTGATGCACTTTGGTTTTTAGACCTCTTTTATTTTCAACTCATACACTCACATTCCAGGTGCTTTTAATTAGGCTTGCTTTATTGTCATCTCGTACCCTCATATATCCGGCGACTTTAAATTGCGGTATTTCGCTACCGTAATTACTTTATGCCTTAATTAGGATATTTAGCACCTCGGGGCTCGGTTTTTGCCGACACGCGACGCCCGGCCATTTCCGTACTTTGATTAATTTTACGACCCTTATTAAAGGTCATTTTATGTTTTTTTTCTGAATAAGTAAATACTGTTAGTTTAGAATTTATTCATCATTTTGTTTTAAATGTTAATCCTGCAACGTTATTCTTATGTAAAGTTAAGATGGAGAAACTCCGCTTTGTTGAAAGTAAAAGGAAAAAAATGTTGCTTTTTTCCGGTTATAAGTATTGCCAAAGAAAAATCAACAAAAATTAAACAATTTTACGGACATGTGCTCATAAAAGTGTTTTATTTGTATTGAGGTTATTGTTCTGGAAGTCTGCCTACCAATGATCATGTATTTGAACATGAAGTCCATAACTATAAATGTACCCAGAACCTAGTCAAAAACAAAGTGGAAGTAACTGTTCAACACCAATCACCAAAATTTAAAAAAAAATGGAGCCATTGTTGGAATCTGAACTGCAATTTATAACCATAGTGCCAAATTTTTTAAAATATAGTCGATATTATACCTGGCCAGGAATAAGGCATTAAGCGTTGTTAAGTGGAACGACCGTGAATATAAATCTACCAGAAAACCTTGTGTTCTTTTATTGCAAGTCGGTACAAAAAAAGTGTTAACCAATGCCCGCGGAAAAATGTTAAATGTGGTTCGATACTAGTTTAATACAAGATATATGGATATGCTACAACGAAAAACAGAAAAGTCAAGAACAACAAATTCGTTGGAAGGTTGGCGCATCGATTAGTGTCAGTATTAAAATCCGGAGCCTCTTGTTTCGATTATATAAAACAAGTTAATTAATAATGATACTGAAAATGAGAGTGAAAAGATACATATATTTGGACCATAAAAACTCAAAACACCATTAGCAATTATCTACTAAATTACTTGTAATCGTGAAATAATCACCGTCCCACGTTTTAACAGATCTTCACGTTTTAGGGTCCCTAAATGCTAAAAAACATGTTTTCTCAATTCCGTTGATGTGGCGGTCTGTGTCTACGCGGCATAGCTCAAAAACATAAGGGGATGATATGGTTACATTTTGGTAAAAATGTTTAAAAAAAAGTATTACTATAGAACTACTTATCCAATTTACCTGGAATTTTGCATCTTAATCAAATATTAAGTAGAAATCAACTGGTAAAATTTAAATACGAATCTAAGATGGCGAATCAAAATGACGGCTTAATGGAATATTAAAAAAATCAACCAGAAAAACTATTGATTAGATTGATTTCAAACTTTCTACAAGAATTAAGTCTGATATAGAGATGAACTGGTAAATAAAATAAATTGTTTGTAATCGTGAGAAAAATCCTCTTTCAAGATTATACATAGCTTCAAGTTTTGGAGTTTCTAGATGCTACAAAAACATGTTTTCTCAATTCAGTTGGTCTGTCTGTCAATTTGGAGCGTAGTTAAAAAACTACTTACTCGATTAATTTCAAATTCTGGTCAAAAATTAAAGGTCATATCGGGATGACCTAGTAAAATTTTGGTAAATATCCAATATGGTGAAACAAAACAGTCGCCTAATGAATGTTAAAAAAAATTTCAGTAAAAAACTATTTATCCAATTTACCTCAAATTTGGCACTGAAAATGAGCTGGTAACATTTTGGTAAATACTAATTATTATATAAATACTATTAGATTAATTTAAAATTTTGTGCAAGCATTAATAGCATGATATAGAGATAAACTATTTAAATCTGGGGTGCGAATTCAAAATGGTGGAAAAAAGTGGCGACTAAATGAAATGTTTAAAAAAATTCTTACTCAATTAAATGCGATATACGAATAAACTGGTACTAATTTAACATGATGGAACAAAATGGAGGACTAAAAAAACCATTGTGAAAACTACTTATTCAATTTATTTTAAATTATGTCCAAAAATGAAGTATGGCGTAGGTTGAAACTAGGAACATATTGATGCGAATCCAACTTTGTGGAACAAAATGGCGCTCAATAAAAATGTTTGAGAAAACAGTATATGTTTATGTATTACTGAATGAGTATGTGTGGAACTAAATTGGATCACACTTCACTATTCGTAAGAAAAGGAATATTCATGACGAGGGAAGTTCCGGGTAAAGAAAATGTATCGATTTTTTTTGTATGTTGCACATTAATTCTTCATCGTTCATCGATGTTCTGTTAATATATACAGGGTAAAACCCGAGCTTATGCTTTTCTACATGGAGCCTCCAAAAAAATATGTGACGAATAGATATTTCTTCTTTTGAAGGGTGAAATGCCCCCATAAATTGCATTTTGGTTTAGTGTTGTACTTTGTGCCTTAGTTACAGGGTTTGAAAGAAAATGTTTTTTTTAAGAAAGTAGGTATTTTCCAATAAGATTATTTTTCACTGCCGAATAAACAATAAAGTAAACGTTTGCGTGTTCAGTTAAAGTGTTGATTGAACGCGGCATTTAACATTCCAAAGCTAAATACATATATGGTTATTATTTTAAGAATAATACTGAGACTTAATACTGAAAATAACTATTACTCCTGTATTTACTAAATAGGTTTAGGAGTTAGGCCAGATCTGATTTTCATGGGAATTAAAACTGTTAATTCATCAGTTATGTTTTGCTTATATCACTGTCGTTTCGTAATTTTGATATTTAGTTAGACCTAGCCTAAATTTAAACCTCTTTAGTTAAATATGGGTGCAAATGTCTATGAAAACCTATGACCTACGTAAATAATAATTTTCTATAAACTACTTACCTAACCATATACAACTTTTATATTTAAAAATTTCTTTAATGCCTTAGAATTAAACCAATATTGGGGATGGCGAATTATGATTTTCGATAATTAGTAATGTAAGAGTTATGAGTTAATATAAAAATTAAAATAATAATATGCACAATAAACAACATACAGATAATGTCAGCCCTGTAAGCTCTACATGTACACCTGTACACGAAATGTTTCAAAGAATATTGTGCGAGGATAATTTTTCGTAAAATATGTTTGTTTTTGACGGACTACGAAAAATTGGTTAGGTTCTGTATACAGGATGTTAATTAAATACATAGTCAAACTTTCATCTTTGATTTCTGGGCTCGTTCTAAGAAAAATGTTCATATAAATATGAGGTCTAAAAACTCCGTTCTCGAGATACAGGGTGTTAAACTTTTTAAAAAACTAAGGTTTTGTATTAATATTTATAAACCCCTACACGTATTTTATTGAAATTTGGTATGTAAAATAAGTATTTAAAATGCTGCTTTTTCTAAATAAAAAAAATTAGCTGACCAACGGGCGTGCGCATGAGCAGCCTTTCATTTTTATTTTTTCACGGTACGCCACTGTTTATTTTTGTAAACTAATAGCATCTTCTCAATTAAGTAAAGGTATTTAAAAGTTGTCTTTTTTTTTCCTATAATGGACCATTTTCGAGAAAAAAAATCGTAGCACGTTATCTTATTACACACTTTCAAAAAATAAGGATTTTTATTAATATTTGCAAAACGCTCCTTAAAGCGATTTATTGAAATTTTGTATATAAATTAAGTGTTAAAATTGCTACTTTTTCCGACCTGAAGAAAAGCGAGTGAGCCACTGGCGTGTGCAGAGCCAGCCGATTTTAATTTTAAAAAATTTAAGGTGCGCCACTGTTTATATAAATTTTTAACAATATACTTAAAAACACAATACAGCATTTAGTGTTTTTTGATACAATGAAACGCTCTCGAAAAAAATTTAAAAAATGTGAGCAAACTATCCTATTATCAAAAACAAAACACGCTGGGGCTGCGAATAAAAACTAAAAAAAGCATTATACATAGGTTTTGGTAAAACCAGAGAAACATTGTTTATGAAAGGTTTCAGTTTAAAGAATATTAGCTCAGTACATACTTATCTGCCATTTCATTGTTCGTGTATTCAATCATTAAAAAAAAAACAGAAAACAAAATAACTAAGACTATTGATTATTAAAATTTAGTTGTCAAGGTTTATTACGTTATTTTCAATAATCGTTTTTAGACATGTATTTGCAGAGTTACATATTTTTC